>JUFY01021419.1:0-13891 GCA_001855655.1 Leptopilina clavipes | reverse complement strand
GAGGAAGCCAAGAAGACTCTTGCAAGAACTAAGAATAAATAGTTCAAGGAAGATTCGGTAGTGCAAGGGTCTATCCCAGGGACTTTTTCCTACGAAGTTTAAACCTATATAGTGGTTCCGTAGGAAAAATATAGTCCATAAAAGACGGGAGTGGTTTTTAGTGGGTGGACCAGAACAAGAGCGGTTAGCCCCACATAACCTGCAATTTTTACTTCAGGTATCTGATTGCAGATTTTCCACTTCCGACGAAAAAAAAATGTTAAAAGATAATTAAGTGCATATGAGGCTTTTGGAATTCTATTAATACGTAAGCAATGACTGGTCCAGAAATTTGTTTATCTTTTAATTCAGTCTTTAGTGATTTTACTTTTTGTTGACAAACTCTAGCTACAACATCTGGTCGATCAGATGCAGTTTCACCATCCAACAAATTTTCCGTAATCTCACGACATTTTGGATTACATGTCATAAATATATCTGCTTTTTGAATTTCTTGAACTAATCGCAAATCATCCATAAAACATTGTTGATAATATCGTTGTCCTTCAGTAAATGTTGATGGCAAAATATTTATTCTCTCTTTTCGAACATTTTCTTCTTTTGCTTTATTATGTACATAATCCATTAATCCACAGAACATTTCTTCGCTAAGTTTACTTTGATTTAAATACTTATGGGTCATACGCCGACCTTCCACTTTCCACCAAACATCAACTATAAATTGTTGACTTAATTTTTCCATTTGTAAACATGAATTAAATGTTCCTCTGTAAGAAAGGCGATACATATAAAATTATAAAATAGAAACATTACGAACACTAAGTATTAATTTGCTTGATGTTAACAGTCCATCCCTAATCACCTGAAGGAAATATTAAAGAATATATCATAGAATCAGCATTTGCACTAAGAATGGAAATTGGAATACTTATAGAACCTTGTCGGTGTATACACACTGAAAGAATTTTGGTGCACCAGCTACCCCAAGTAAAAAATTTCTACATTCAATTTTTTCATGCTCAGGGTGTCTAGTACTTTAGCAATATAAAATTCCCGGTTTTTCCCGATATTTAAATCATTTTCCCGGTCAATTTAAAACTAAAATGGTACGGTAAAATTAAAAGTAATATTTGTAAAACTTTATAAAATTATATATATTTATATTCATATAAATTATTAAATAAACATTTTAAACAAAATGGTATTAAACATTAAAGTTTTACTTTTTTTATAGTATTACGTAAATTTAGTCTACAAAAATAATTTTTTTTAAATCCCATTATTCAAATTTTCAATTTCTCTTGTAAAATTTGAGCCTATTCAAAAAATTTTCAAAAATTCACGAAATTAAAAACAATTCCCGGATTACCGGTTCGCTAGACACCCTGAATTTTGTCTTAAAAATTTCTATTGACCTAAATATCGTCGAGAAACATTCCCAGAACATATTTTAACGTAAAAATTCATTGTTGATCAACAATTAAAATTTAAAGAGTCGTTAGACCTAAAAAACGATGAAAAACGATTGTCTGCTAATCAGCGGCTGATGCTGCTGGTTTCTAATTTTGTCTTAAAAATTTCTGTTGATTTAATTATCGCCGAGAAACATTCCCTAAACATATTTAAACGTAAAATTTGACTGTTGATCGACAATTTAAATTTAATGAGTCGTTAGACCTAAAAAAATGATGAATATTAAAGATAAAAATTTCAAAAATACCTTTTTCATCAGGAATGAATGAATCAGTCATGAATGGCAACGCACCTGAAACAAAAAAGCAATTAATTTATTAAAACATTGATTATTTAAAATATGCATTGTAACATAAAACATGAATATTATCCGAAAAAATAGTAAAAAATAGAACATATGACATTAGATTCTTTTAATTTAATTGCAGTAGTATAAATAAATTTTGGTCAGACAAAATAGTTTTAAATTCTTAAAATTTTCTGTCAGTGGAAAAATTCATTTTTAATATCAGACAAAATACTTCAGAATTCTTGTAATATAGTCTGACAAAACAATGCTAAATTCTTTTATCGTATTAGGCAGTAGTAAAAATTAATTTAAGTCAGGCAAAGCAAGGTATTCGATATTTTTCTAGTACTAGTTGATAATATTTCCTGTTTCCGTCATTTTCTATTATTAATATGATTTTCCCAAATTTTTCTGACCTTTCAATTATAATTACTAGCGATTGTAAATTTATCGTATACCAGTTGTCAAAAAAAATAGAATATGAAATAGCATAAATGAAAGATTTATGCTTCCAACGAGAAAAATCTCTCGGCTGAAAGTTATGATATATTTTTCAAAGTTGAAAACTTTACAGGTTGTGTGGAGTTGTACTTAAAATCTCATTTATATATTGCTATCTGCGGGTGCATAAATTCTTCATGAAGTAAGAGAGAGAGCATTCAAAAAGCGAGTCTCACTTACCGATTGCATATATATGTAGTAAACACGTAAGGTGAAAGAGAGCATAAAAAAGAGTGGCAAGACAAGTGCATATAAAATAAAAGTAAAAAATGTTCTCGATCTATCGAAGCAGCCTGTTTGAATGCGGAGTTGGATATTATCGAAAGGTTGGAGAAATGTAAAGGTTCATACCTAAAAGCAATACATTATTTTTTGTATCCCACATGAAGCTTGTTTTCGCCGTGGTTGAATGCATTTAAAGGAAAGAGAGAGAGAGAGAGAGAGAGAGAAGGAGAAACTGGTATTCAGGAGAGGCCCGGGATAAATAAAGGAAAAGTCTGGCAAACGTGCGTCTGGAAACAAGAAAAGCAGAAGATAGTTTTCAAGGATTGCTGGCATGGAGGGAATCAGGTGCTGTTGCAACCAATAAATTGAGAGTGAGAGAAAACAGAAACCATCCCCCTTTTGTTTCAATTCTACATTGTCTTTTCCAAAGCTTTTCAGAGGATTTTGACTGTACGAAATAAATCGTTTTCACTTCATCATTTCTTATCTTTCTTCTTGGCCGAACATAATCGAGAATTACTGACACGAAAATTACATATTTTGTCTTCAATTGTCATTTTAAGTTTTCAACTATACGGAAAATCGATAAAAGCAGAAACTGGAGAAATAAAAAATAGGATAGTTATTTAAAGAAAGAAGGTGAGATCTGCTATTGGATTCGTATGGACAACCCCATACATTGCAAGAACGATGGTGGGCAATTACCCCACTAAATATTCACAAGTTCATTACCTCGCTTGCAAAACCCCTCTTTCCCACCCCCCTTCGCTCACTCTTTCTCGCACTCCCATCGTGCCTGCATGGTTTGCATTTTCCAGAACCACAGCTTTCCACGGCGGCCCCTCGCTTCAAGTCTGACAGAGGTTACTAGAAACCTTTGTGAGGTAAACGGTGAAATATTTTGCAAAACCGACATGCAGCCGAGCTCCACCTAAATTTCATTTAATTGCGAGACAAGGAAGCTAATTAGGTCTGCTCTCTTAAAACAGGAAATTGTTCCCACTCTAATTCTTTTTTTCATCCTCCCCAAAAATTTTTTTTCCCACCAAAGAAAGTTGCCCTGACAAATTTTACATTTTCTTTGATGAAACTATATATATGTTCTCCAAATGGGAAACGAAGCACGAAAAAGTGGTGACTACTTTTTAGAATAAACTAACTCGACGGTAAGTTCATTTCTACTAATTAATGATTTAGAACACCATAATATTCGTAATAGCTACATGAAAAAAAAATTCACTAAATTTTTTTGCATAAACTTTTTTCCAGCGAGAAAAGAAAAATGATATTTCATATTCAATTTCTCGCAAACGTTGAAAAATCTTTTTTGATAGAAGTTTAAATCAAGTTGGACAGTAATGTGTATTTTTTATTAGAATACTTGGCGAACACACCCCGTATGTAGAAGTTGCGCGGGAAATGAAAAGGTCCGGGTACTACTTTTCGAGAGAAAGGCTGTAAAAGTTTAATAGATCATTTGGTTCAAGCGTAACGTGAAAGGCCCTTCGCGTTCTATAAATGCTTCGTCTAACCGAAAATTGTTTCTCGGCGCTTTAAAATATTCTGGATTATATATATATAAAATAGGGTTGCCACAAACAGTTAACCTTTTTTTCCTGACTTTCCCCTGATTTCCAGTCGGAATTATGTCTTTTTCATTGATTTTTTTATTTAAAAACTTAAAAATATATCAGTAGTAAAAGTTAATAATAGTCAAACAAAACACTTTTGAATTCTTCTTTAGTTTAAGTAGTATGAGTCAATGGAAGTCGGACAGAACAGTTCGAAATTCTTAAAAATTAATCGCAGTAGTATGAGTCAATTTTGGTCAGACAAAATCCTTCCAAATTCTTGTAATTAACTGTCAGTAGTGTAAGTAAATTTCAATCAGACAAAACACTTTATATTTCTTGTAATTTATTATCAGTAGTATGAGTCAATTATAATCAGCCAAAACACTTCGAAACACTTGTAATTAAATCGCAGTAGTATAAGTTAATTTTAGTCAAACAAAATACTTTCTAATTCTAGTAATTTAGTCTAAGTAGTATGAGTCAATTTTAGTCAGCCAAAAAACTTCTGAATTATTTTATGTAGAAGTGATACAAATCCATTTTAGTCAGGCAACGAAAATTTAATATTTGATATTTTTCTAATACTATTGATAAATTTTTATAAATTCTATAAATTTCTCTGACTTTCATTAAAAATCTCATTTTTTTCTGACTTTTCACCAATTTTCCCGATTCCCCTGACCTGTGGCAATACTGTAAAAAACACCGCAGGTATTTTTTTCCTTTTCGTTCAAATAATTCCCCTTGTTTCTTCAATCAATTTTCCTCTTCATTGAAAAATACTCAATTTATTGTATATGTTTTGTAACGTGTGTAATATAGACTGATGAGAGAATGAAAATATTTTCACGTTCACCTTAACAATATATATATATACATATATATGATTTTATCCATTTTCATTTAATATTGAGGATGCATTTAACTGATCGAGTTTCGATGATGGTTACAGATAACAATCCATTGGAACATTGAATTCGTTATACTCTCGACAGTCTCGACAGCATCGTTCAATTAACTTGAATACACGTTTTGTGTAAGATGTAATCAATAAAAAAAAAATACAATCAAACACAAATAAACTGTCGGATGTTTTAATTTACAAATTTTTAAATTTAATTAATTCTACCTCTTCATGACGAATCAATTCGTGGATTTACAAAAAATATATATTCCCACCTTTTGTCATGTCAATTTGCACCAACATTATTTCGAAATAAAGTATATAATTAACGTAAAATTTTGTCTAATAAAAATGTTTGACTTTCGGGGAAAAAAATCAGATTCTTGATGGAGTATAAATAGAAGAGATTTCTGTTTTCTTTTTTTTTTGGTAAATTATGGAATGGGTGTTAATGGCCGTCAGATGTGAAAATTTGACAGGGAAAAGCTTGGGATGATTAAAAAGCGATAATGTTTCTCCATATAAAAATTACTGGCTAGGTAATAAATGGGCGGACATCGAGAGACACGCAACAAAACTGCAATCTGCAGCCGAAGCAAGCGTGAGCTTACAGGAGCCTCATGCAATCTGAGACTTTGGGTTTCTTGCACGCTATCCGAGCGTTTTATAATCATACTTCTCTCTTTCTTCAACAACAATCATTCTTCTCCCTCACTCATTCTCCGCTTTCCTTTCTCATGGAATAAAAATCTCGTTATTAATTCACCCTCACTCGACAACAACCACCGACACCCACGGCAACACCAGATATTGATAACAAGAGTATAATAATGCACATGCATGAATTCATGATATAAAATGGATTCAACTATATACAAGTATTCCACTTGTCCGGAATATCTATTACGCCTTTTTCTCTCCGGAACATTTGCATTTTATTATTTCCCCTTTTTTTCAATTCTCTCCATTCTTTTATTTCATCACAAAACTTTCACTGTTATTTTTCCAAGCAGAATGTACGTTTTCTAATTCAACTAATTTGATGAATTTAGAAAAATTCCCTAAAATTAAATTGTCTGTAGGATTAATTCCGGGCAATTACATGTCAAATAGGTTTTTCAATTGCTTTTCAATTTGACACTGAATGGAATCCATTAGCATCTGCATTTACATGCTTTTGTATCAGCAGGTACGTTTTTTTTGGATTTGACAAAAAAAAAAGTGAGTGACGAGTTCCTTAGGAGAATGGGAATAAAAAAAAAAGGTGGAGGAATCGAGTAATGTTGTTGAGTAAAAGCGACTGGAAGCTAAGTGTGTATCCTAACGATAAGAAGTCCCGATTCGTATTTCGCGCCTCTCGTTTATTCGTTTCGTCTCCTTTCAATCCATCGTCTCTATCTAGTTGGCAATTCTCTCGTCTCCTCACCCTGTATCCTTTTTAACACTGAAAACGCGACATTAAACGACGCTCGACGACGACACAGTGAAAGAGTCGAACGAAATAGGGAGTTTAAGTGTCGTCGCTCTGATGAGATCTATACTGTAGCTGCTTTCCTTCCTCTTTTTTTTGTATATATATCTCTCTCTCTATTTCCTATCCCTTCTGACCATTTCCTCCTCTCTCTCTCTCTCTCTCTCTCTCTTTTTTTTTCTCTCTTCCTTTCGCTCAATGTATGGTAATCCACAGGGAATTCGACAATCCCTTTTAAACTTGCCCTCTTCTTTCCATTCATTCATTCGTTTCTTCATTTTCCTCTATATACTTTTTTCAGTCCCTCGCCCCACCTTTTCCACCACTCTTCTTTTGTCCTCCTGATGCATCTTTCGTGGCAATTCCGTTTTAAGCGAAATCACATTTGAATTATTCAAAAGCTTGTCAATAAAATTCTCCGGCCAACACAACTTTCAATGCTGCGGTAATGTTTAAAATTTTCAAACTTTTACGATTAATAACATCATCTAAAATTATACACAAGTTCGATTCATAAGAATTTTTACTCCCATAAATTTCGATTTTAAAATCACCTAATCACAAAATCAAAAAATACTTTTTTTTACAAGATTTCCGGAATTCGAAGCACTGTAAACTTAAAAGTATCAAACTGATACCAAAAGTATCAAATGGATTCAAAATTTTTGGTATCAATTTTCAATTTTTGGCATCAATTTGGTATCAATTTGATACTTTTAAGTTTACATCCGAAAATTTGGAATCAATTTGATACTTTTGGCATTAATTTGATACTTTTAAGTTTACAGTGAGGCAAAAAATTTTACCAAAAACGCTCGACAATGGGAATTTAATCATAAAGTGTTGAAATCAGTCGTGCGGTGGAGAAAATCCTTTTAGTGTTATATGGGGGTTAATGTCGACAAACAGTTATGAACCAAGGATAATAATTTCTGTTTATAACCGTCGAGGGTATCAAATAATTAGAATATTATCTTGAGTCTATGTATTTTCGCACATATTCTAACTCTGGATATTTGCAAATACACGTGCAGAGTTTACATAATATGAGAATAGGTTCGTGTGGGTTGCGGTTAGATTACTACACGTATGTTTTGTCGCATGGTGCATAAACTCTATAGCGCATTTCATAATGTTTGAAATTGTACACGGTTCATATATATGGTACCATGTGTATACATATATACGTATACATATGCACACATGCTTCCTTTTGTTGACCAACTCGTCTGTTCAAGTAGGATGATACATTTTCAGTTTATAATGGCCACCTTAAATTTTAAGAACACAATTTTGAATTCTCACACGATTTTCTTTTCATTTTGAAATTAATTTTTCACTCGGGATGACTGAATTTTATTAACGACTTACTGAAATTTTCTTTTACTACTGTTTGGAAAATTGGAGCTAAACTTCAAAAGGTCCGTCTGACTAAAAACATCTTCCACTACTGACGACAAAAAAATGCAAAATTTTGAATAAATATCACAAGTTATCGATAGAAAAAAATTTCTTGACGGACTAAAACTTTCTTTTACTTTTAGCAAATTAGAGACAGATTCAAAATGTGCGCCTGACTTAAAACATCTTCTACTACTGACGAAAGAAAAAATACAAAAGTTTGAATAAATATCGCAGTTTCAAAAGAAACAAAATTCTTGAATTAATAATAACTTGTCGGACTTGTTCTATTACTACTGGTTGGGAATTTTGAGACAAATTTGGAAGTTGTGTCTGACTAAAACTAACTTTTACTACTGTAACCAAATTTACATAGGATTTAACATTTGTCTGACTTGTTTTTTTACTACTGCGAAAAAATTAAAAATTTCTGCTGTAGTACCAGTCTGACCAAATCTGTTTTTACTACTGAAATGACATTTTCATGTATTTAGTGTTGTCTGACTAAAGCCGAATTTCACCACTTAGAACCAAAATTACAAAAAATTGAAAAATTCTATGTCTAAAACTGACTTTTTTTGACTTGGAATTTATTTAAAAATTTTTTTCAAACACAAAATGCATAGCTCTTTGATTTGTAGTATATGCCGCAACTATAATTTTTGTCTGAAATGCTTTTACAAAGGTTTCGTAGGACAATAGAAAGCCACTGAATTTGAACTGCATGGGGTAGTGAGCAATAGAAGTTCCCTTTTCACCGAAAGGTACAAGTGTACTAAAGCAACTCGTCTTTGGTAGCACAAGAGAGAGAGAGAGAGAGAGAGAGAGGTCGTGGCTTCGCAGTAATAAAGACGGGTTAACGTGTAAAAAGGATTTGTTCCGACTGAATACGACCTAAGGAAAATACTCAACAGGACTTACATTTGCCTGGTGATCACAAAACGCCCTTGAAGAACCTCCTTTGGGAAAAGGATATAAACAGGATTCCACACTATATTTGCTTTTACGATTTGTTCAAGCATTTCGTATTCGAATTTCCATTAACGGAAACTGAAAGAAAAATCCTGAAAATTGCACCCAAAATTTCTTTCTCTAAAAGAATTATTTCCAAATTCACATAAAATTATTATCAAAAGAATAAATAATTTCCAACTAATTCTTTGTAAAAAATATTCAATATCAAATTTGAAAATTTTCTCTCTCTCTCTCTCTCTCTCTCTCTCTCTCTCTCACTCTCTCACCGAGAAATATTCAAATCAGGCATATAAATTATTAACAATTTACAATAAATTAAAAATAAGAGGCACTCGCCTCTTATTTTTAATTTAGTTAGTCAAATTTCGAAAATAAGATTTCCCGCATCTTTTTTTTTTTTGTAAAAAGTAGAAGAAGAGTTTATTGGAAGCAATCGTAGAAAATAAAAATAAAATTGTATAAATATATCGAAAAAAAGTGAAATTGAAAAGAATAATTGACAGTGGATGTGAAAAAAGAAACGGAACAGCGTGAAATGTTACAATTTTCGTGAAAAAAAAAACTGTGAAAGGAGCGTGTACTTTGATTCGGATGTGGTTCTAAAGAGTGCGATTCAGCAAAGCGCGAAGCAAGAACCTCCCTTGACTCGGACAATGCCATGGTGATGCTGTCTCGTTCAGTTTCTGGTTATGGCGGCTGCACAATGCGCCTATTGTCAGTGACCCAACATACAACGATGTGTGTCGAAGCTATATATAGTACCTCTGTACTAACGACATTGTCCCGAAACTGATACTTCAACCAATTAGTCTCTTCCACTTGCAAATTAAAATTAAAAGCTTTCAAAAAAAAATTTAAATATTTATTTAAATATCAATATACAATTATTTATGTCCGTATAATTGCAAAAAAAATTTTTTAAGGAATAGACTCATTATCCAAATTTCCAATGAATCAAAACAATTAAAATCCATTATAACACAATTTTCTTCTTTTTACAAAAAAAAAAAAAATGGGGGAAATCTTATTTTCGAAAGTTGAAATATTTACATGGGACTTTAGATAAGTCGTCCAAAAGCGGCAAGTAATAAATTCACACCAGGCGAGCAAACTTTTTTGTAACTAAGACGATGAATATTTTAGCGGGCGCCCTACCGACGACGGTAGTGAACAACGCAAAAAGTCTCGCATAATTGGCGGTTAAATTCAAATTTCGAATATTATGAAAAGTTTAGTAACGAGGGAGTTCATAATCCCCACAAAATTCTCTTCCCCTGTAGTTTACAGAATGATCTGAAATCCTTACCACATTAAATATTCTCTCCTTCCCCCTCCACAACATTATCTGTAATGTTATTCTTAAATTAGAATTAAATGCGAAAATAAAATTCAAAATAAAAATAATTTTTAATATGTATATGTAAAAATGTAGTCTGACTAAAAATTACCTTCACTAGTATTTTTGAAAATTTTCTGAAATTATACCAGAGTTTGATGAAACTGACAGTAAAAATGAAAACGATTTTCAAAATATTACAAAATAAAGAGAGAAATTTTTTTTCCATAAATTCAAAAGGTCATTGACTTTCTTCACCCTATCCCTAGTTTACTTACATGGGAATTACAAAGTAGAGCAGAAAACTATGAAGGGAGGGAATTGAATTGGAAACTCTGCTAGACACTTGAAGGAACAAAGACAATAAGTTATTAATAATTTTTCCGCTTTACAGGGTCGCACAAACTGATTTTTCTTTTAGTGAGAAAAAAATCATCAATGGAATATTGAAATTATATAAATAATAATTGTAATTTCTCCTAGATTTTAATTTTAATTTCGAAAAGTCGTAAAAAACTTCAGGTGCAAATTTTCCGTATAATATTGAAATATTCTACATGTATGAAATCATGTTGGAGAAATAATAATTTCCGGCAATTTTCAAGTCAATGAGATATTTATGTGGGTTAAATATCTGAGAAGGAGTTTTCCAGCTAAAGTGACATTTAGTATGAAAATGTTTTCAATATTAATATCTCAATTTTCTCATCTTGGATGGAAGAGGAGGTGATTCGGCGTTTAGCAAAAGAGAGGTGGGTCACACACTCGCTATATTGGCACACACGCCATCTGCGTTTTACGGCCATATTCAGCAATTTTGCATATTGAGGGCCTGTCTTTCTCTCTTTGCACCCCCTTTCTGTCGGAAATTTGCTTTCTCATCCACCCCCATTTTCTTTATTCAACGATGGCAATCGCAGATGCACTTCTTTCTTGAAATCTCAATCTATTCCACATATTATCGCTGTTATCGTATCGATATAAGCTCAATGTTGTCTCTCTAATATCCTCATTTTTTCCCCTAATACGAAGCATATTTCATTTTATATTATTCTTGAAATTCAGTTTTGTCAAATAATCCAAACAAATATTTTATATTAACTTAATTTTCAATTTATTGTTATTCAGGACTCAAAGTACCTTTTTATTTAAAATAGATGAATTATTTTTCGAAAATAGATGAGAAGGAGAAAAATTGAAATTTAAATGAATTAAATTTAAAATCAATTAAAATTTCTAATAAGAAGTTTGTTTTAAATTTAACTAAAGTGGAAATTTTTGTCGATTAAAATTTAAATCGAATAAAATTTGATTAAATTGAAATTTGAATAAATTATCTATTTCGAATAGATTAAAATTTGGATAAATTGAACTTTGAATTAATTGAAGTGAATATTAATTAGAAAATAAGAATGAGTTTAAATTTCGACCGATTGCAGTTTTAGTCAATAAATACTGCAAATAATTTAAACTTAAATTTATTTAAATTTGGACTAAGTAAATTTAAAAATCGGTAAATTATCAAAATAGGTGCAATAGGTGACAAAAAGTTAAATAGTTGAAAAAAGTTGAATCCCTAATATTTTATTGTTCTTTAAATTATTTTATTCATTTTAAACTATTTTATAAAAATTCTAAGTAATTGCCGCAGAATTTAATATGTTCGGAAGTTTTTTTTAAAAAGTTTTAAAATATTTCTCCCCCATTATTTTTAATATCTTGTAATTGAGATAAAATCGGCAAAGGGGAAATATTCAACAGTACCAAAGGGCTGAGAATCATGAAATAAAGTACATTAAGGGCAAGGGTGGAGGTTAATCGAACAGGAAGTGAGCTTAAATTTCACTTTCTACTTCGGTCAACTTGAACTTCATTTAACTTCCAAGAAATTCGCTATACTTTTAAACTACGAGAGAAATTTGTTTACTAATTACAAAACTAAAATACAACCAGACGATAAAATTAAATAATAAACTAATTGCCTCTTCTTTTCTTCTACTTTCTTTATTTTCACTGAAAGTTACTTCATCTCAAAGTTCAAATTAACAAAAAAAGAAAAAACAAATTTTAATCACAATCAAACATTGCAAATTGAGAAAATTATCATTTACTAATGAAATACATTTTTCACTGTTGCCACTTAAGTATTCGCTTTTCATTTCTCTCCACGGATATAAATCTTGACCACGTGAATCGTAAAATCCCAAAACGTCATAAATCTACCCTTTGGGAATTAATGATAAAAAAATTGTATTCCGCTGCGAATATGAATTTTGTAATTTATCTGGTCCACAAACACTGAATACTATAAATTATTCGTAATGGCCATTTAAACATGGGTATTTTAGAAATTTAGAGAATTGACGAGAATATAATTTTACTGTGGGTTTTTGATAGACACAAACTTCAGGAGGTGAAAAAGGAGAGAAAAGGAAATTGTAACGCGGCCATGAAACGAGAGATTTTTCTGAAAATTCTAAAATGGAAAGTGGGACGTCTTCGTCTCTATTTACTCAAGTGAATTAATTCACTTACGCAAATCATTAAATCAAACGCTGAAGACGAAGACTCGACATAATTAAATATACTATTGATTATAACGAAGAAAATTTGTACCGCAAAATTTATTATAAACTTGAAATAAAAAAATTTTTTTTTTTTGCAATAAAAACTTTGTCCACACAGCATGAAATCGTAATTATTTAAATTTCGATCATAAGTTGTAAAGTAGCTTTCTATTAAAGTTGATAATTTCTCATGTCTCATTTTGCGTTCAATTATGTCTTTTAGCATCGTCGTAACTCATACAGACGAGCATTTTACCTAAAATCATGTTATGAATTTTAGAGAAGTAATTTCAAAACTTCACCACCTTCAGGTCTGGTTCGACAACCCATAACCAAGAACCTTCTCCCACCAGTAAAACGCCCCTCTCCATATAATTAATTTCAAAACTTCACCACCTTTGGGTCTCCACTGACAAACTATAACCGAAAACCTTCTCCTACTAAACCGCAAAGTAATAGTTATATATAAATATATTTTCTTCTATTAGCTTTAAAAGAAAATAAATACTCTCATCCAGAACTCTCTTTCCAACCCTCTAAATTTCAATTAGTTAAAAAATCAAAAATAACTAATTTTATAGCAGAAGGACAATCACTGATTTGAATAGTAATATTTTGACTATTTTAAATTGTAGTTTTTTTAATTAGTTAAAAATAAGTATAATTATCACTTTTAGGTTATGTTAAAATAACAAAAATTTCTGAAAATGAGTAAATAAATGAAATTTAATAAATAAATAACGTTGGTAACTAATTCAATTAGTCTTTGACTATTTTTTTCATTATTTTTCTACTCTCTAAATTTGAATTAGTAAAAATTTTAACTAATTTGAATTAGTAACTCACTTTTTGCTTTCGAATTAGTTAAATTTTACTAATAAATAGTAAAAAAAAAATTTTCTACTAATTTCGAATTAGTTAAATTTTACTAATAAATAGTAAAAAAAAAATTTTCTACTAATTTATTAGTAAATTTTAACTAATTCAAAAGCAAAAAGTGAGTCACTAATTCAAATTAGTTAAAAATTTTACTAATTCAAATTTAGAGAGTACTAAAAATTAGTTATTTATTTTACTAATACACTGAGAAAAAAATTTATTTGATTCAAATAATGAATTGCTTGACTATTATCAAATAAATATTTATTTGTATCAAATAAATTTTATTTGAGTCA
>JUFY01021414.1:0-13462 GCA_001855655.1 Leptopilina clavipes | reverse complement strand
CTTCAAAACAGCCTATCTCGAAAACTTATCCATAAAAAAATTTTTTGTTGTAATTTTTGAGTTCAGGAGAGCAAAATACATCAGAAAAACGTAGTGTCATCGAATGTACAAAATGGCTGTAAACTAGTGTTATTTAAGCATTAAATTACCCCTGAACTTTATTTTTGGTCGATCATTAAGTTTTTTCTCCAATTTGTTTTTAGGTCTTGTCATTAATCTTTTTTCAAAATATTTTTTTCCACTGAAAATCTTTTTTTTTTTTGAAGCATTAAATATTTGTAAATCAATTTTTGAAAATTCACTACATACATACACTGAGTAAATATAAATAAATAAACAAATATAACTAAATTAATATAAATAATATAATCAATAGAGTATTAATTAAATAATAAATAACAATGATAATAATATAAATTAAAAAATCATTATTAACAATAATTTTACCTTTTTTTGCTTTCTTCTTATTTTTACATTTGCTATGAATAAGAGAAAGGAAAGAAATTATTTGTCTTGTTAATTTTTATTTATTTATAATAACTAAATTGGCACTGATGATAAATGAATTTAATTTATAGAGAATCATTTAAACTAAATTAAAAATTTTAATTGCTAATTTTGTCAATCAGTGTAAAAATTAAATTCATTAAATCAATTAGTAAGAATTAAATTCATTTAATTAATTAGTAAAAATAAAATTCATTAAATTAATTAGTATAAATTGAATTAATTATTATTTACCTTGAAATAGTAAATTTTTATCACAGTCATTAGAATTTGGAACATGAAAAAATGACCTTATTTCTCTCATTATAATTTTCAAAATGATTCAATGATTTTACAATTGATGAATTGTGGAAATTGTTCAGAATTGATTTTTTAAAGAGATTGTCATTTCTTTTATGTTCAGTTGTTTTTAATGTTGATTTAAGTTTTCTTTTCCTTTTTCATCCCTTTTCAATGAAATTCATATAGAAAAATTAAAAGTTATAACGTTAATTATGTCTTAATTCGTAAAATATTTAATAAATATTTATTTTTTGTGCATAGTAATAAAAGTGTTCAACAGTCATTCATTACTAAAAATAATTAACAGTTATTTACAAAATTTTACAGAGTTTCCACAAAAAAGAAAGAAAAATAAATAAATAAATAAAAAATTAAAAGCGAAAGAAACATTTCTTTATGCATTTGAATTGTCGTAAAAGTGTTTTAAAAAATTTGTATAATTTAAATTGTGAGAGAAATTTATAAAAACAGAAAAAAATAGAAAATTTTTTTTTTTAATCACCGTTCAAGACGGACTGTTTTAATGCATGGCCGACCGTATTTTCTCTTTGCCTCTTGAACGAATGCATTTTCCATTTGTCGAACGATTTCATTGAAGAATAAATTTGACACGTGCGAATAAAATATTGAACGAAATTCAAATGATATTGAAATATCGACGAGACAAGTTTGTGAATTATTCTTCAATCCTGGACTAAATATCCACAATGTATTGAGATGATCGAATAATTTGCCATCAGTGCATTCAGCTTTCACTAATCGTGGATAAATTGTCGTCACTTTTGACATATAATTCTCATTAATTGGCGGAAAGCCAATTACGAGATTTGCCTTTTTATAATCTTTCGTTTGTTCAATTATTGTCGACATTTTGCAAAATGGAACGAAATTCTTGTAATTTTCCACGTCGGCCACTACATTGTACATTTGCTCCATTGAAAATCTGCAAACAAAAATAATAATAATAAATAAATAAATAAAATAAGTAATAATAATAATGATGATAATTATAAATAATAAAAAATTAATTACCCAATTAATTTTCGACTTTCGTATTCTTTTGTTCTGCTTTTATCAAAAGTCGATATTCGTCGAGTGTTTCCATTTCCAGTTATTTGTTTAATTGTGAAAAAATATCTGTCAATAATAAACAGAATTTATTTATAAAACAGAAGTTATTCTAAAAATATTTAACACACAATTGTTAAGAATTTTAGAAAATTCTTTAAGGAATAAAATAATTTCGATTAATTTATTTGTATTTATATGAATAATTAGAAGGAAATTAATTCTAAAAATCGATAAATGTGGAATAAATGTTTCTTTTTATGATAAAAAAAAATAAGAAAATATCAAAAAAATACAATACGATCAACATAACCTCACTTTCAGAAAGAACAATTTTTCTCTTTTAAAAACAAAAGAAAATTAAAGGGAAAACGAGAATTAATTCTTATCAATGCATACCTGTATGTTTTAATTATCATTTTTAACACTTTTTTTCGTTAAGAAACATTTTCAAGAAACCAAAAACGATTTTATGTGGAAAAATTGGTATATTGCAACTAGCAGACGATTTTAAAAAATATAATTTTATTTCTAATTTGGCAACTTTCGATAAAAAATCATTAATCATTTATTCTTCATTTTTATTAACTTTCATGAATTTTTGTTCGTTTTTTTTTATAAAATATCTCAGTTTGTTTTGTAAACATTCTTGATTAAAAAAAAACATTTTTTGTGGTTATGTAATGCGTCAATTATTTCTTCATTTTTAATTTCCAAGCAAACGTAATAGATAGTATTTATTTAGATTATTGACATAGTGTAGAATTGTGCTGAAAGAAAAAATCTACATATATTTTGCACAATTTCTCCTGTTTATTATTTATTTTATTAATTATTATAATATTTAAAAATTTTATATTCAAATTTTCCCACTAATTGAGAAATGTTTTTTTAAATTGCCGCTAGATGGCGATTTCGATTAGTCGAATCAGCTGATTTTCGATCGAGGAGTTGAGAAAAGCGAAAAAGATTTAATTTTTAATCCGTTATATAATTAAAAAAATAAAATAATATTATTCTTTTATATTGGAAAAAGTGAATTGTTTTGACATAAAATGGCAAATATTGTCCCGCAGACGTGCAGAAATGCATTAAAACAAGTGAGCATTATAAATTATTCTCAACAATCATTTTTTCTTTTGTTTCATTATTGCAAATTTGACAATGGCTGACATAAAATTTTTAATTGTTTTTTTTTTAAAATGTATACCCAATGTATTATTGTTTAGTGCAAATTAAGTTTTTTACTTTGTTTTCTTATTGAAATGACATAAATTAAATAGAAAAATGAAAATGTTTATTCACTTTTGTCTATTTGTGCTATATCGTTGAAACTAATATAAATAATCAAAGCAATATAACCTCACTTCGGTTTCGTGATTTTGTGCAATTGTAGAAATATATGACATAAATAGTCGCAATTTTAATTACATAATCTTGTCAATTTTTGGCTATTAATTATTTTTTAATATTGGAAGATTCTAGAAGAGAAATCGAGTCTCAAATGTTTTCGTGTTTGTTTTCTTTTCCGATTCTTTTTTCTATTTTTGTTTAGTTTTTCTTTTAATTAGAGAAAAATTTATCTAATTAAGTAAATTTTAGGTCCGAGCATTGCACGTGTCAGCGGGACAGAGTGGAGAGGCAAGATTGAAGACATTTTCCATTTATCGATGGAATCCTGATAAACCGGATGAAAAACCTTCCATGCAAGAGTACAAGGTTGACTTGAATACGTACGTCAATTTTTGTTTTCGCAAATTAAAGAAAAAGGAATTCTAATTTTGGAATTTCATTTTTATTTTGTAATTTAATTAAATTTCCTATTTTAAATTCACAGGTGTGGACCGATGGTTTTGGACGCGTTAATTAAAATAAAAAATGAAATGGATCCAACTCTCACATTTCGACGATCGTGCCGCGAAGGAATTTGCGGATCTTGCGCCATGAATATTGGAGGAACAAATACTCTCGCATGTATCAGGTAGAAAAATTATTATTTTCCTCCCAAAAAAAAAGAAGGGAAAATTAAAAAAAATAAAAGAAAAAACAAAATAACGTTTTAAATTTGTTTCTTTTTTTATAACAGCAAAATCGACTCAGATTTAAATAGTGCGAGTAAAATTTATCCATTGCCGCACATGTACATTGTTAAGGATTTAGTGCCGGATATGACGAATTTTTACAATCAGTATCGCAGCATTGAACCTTGGCTACAACGTTCCGATGCAAAGAAAGAAGCGACGCAACAGTATCTTCAAAGTACCGACGATCGTCAAAAATTGGTTAGTTATGATTATTAATTTAACTCTGTATATTATTTTTATTAAAAAAAATGACAGAAATAACATTTTTTCGCATCTTTCAGGATGGATTGTACGAGTGCATATTGTGCGCATGTTGCAGTACTTCCTGTCCATCTTATTGGTGGAATGGAGATAAATATCTCGGGCCTGCCGTTCTCATGCAGGTAATTTTATATACAATTTTTTCAATATTAGTAAAATAATTTTTTTTATTTCTCTTATAAAAAAAATCATTTTTTGAAAATAATTCTTCTAAAATAAAATCTATCATCGTTTAAGGCCTACAGATGGATTATCGACTCTCGTGATACGCAATCCGACAAGCGTTTGGGAAAATTGAGGGATCCCTTTTCCGTTTATCGATGCCATACAATTATGAATTGCACGCGAACATGTCCAAAGGTGAGTTTTCATTTTAAAGTATTATCTATTTTATTTATTTATTTATTATTGATTTAATTAGAATAAGTATCAGAAAACTCCTTCAAAATTTGAAATAACAATCGGCTTTATAGAAACAAAACATTAGCAGACATTTTTTTTCCATTGAATGGTAGTATGTTTATTATACATAATAATTTAGAAAATAAACAAATCGTTATCACAAAAGAAACAAAAAAAATTCCAGGGCTTGAATCCTGGAAAAGCAATTGCTGAGATAAAAAAACTGTTGGGCAACGTTATCAAGAAACCAGCCCCTGGTCTCAATACAACAGCTCTTCAAAGTTAAATTAAAAAAAAGAAAAGTCGAGGAAAAAAATTAAAAAAAATGAAAAATAGAAAACAAAAAAGACTCGAAAAAATAGTGATTGTTTTTCTTTTTAATAATCGAGTCACTTTCAGTGCTTCTTCTTACAAGAAAATAATACCCCTGGAAATAAATTAAATCTTTTCTAAAAATATTGTTACATCAAAGTCATTTTGTTATATTATCAAATAATAATTTTTGACTTTAAGTTTTATTATTTATATGTGACGAAACAAATAAACATGTTTCGTTGTCTAGAAAAAGGATGTAAAGAATATGTATTTAAAAATACATGAACAAAAAATTATTCGTAGTCATTTATTTAGTACGAAATTTTCAATAATAATAATAATAATAATAATAATAATAATAACAACAACGCGAAATACAGATTTTTTTCATCACTACATATATAGAAATTTTTTTACTCTTATTATAGAATAATGAGAGAGATTTTAAATTGTGAAATATTTTGATTCTTTTTCTCCCTTTAAAGTCGTGTTTCTTTGGAGATAGAATTAATCAATCAACTGTGAAATTAGGTTAAACTAATGACACAGCTAATTAATTAATTAATTAAAAATGTGACGCGACACATCGATCAAACGAATTTGTAGGTTATGTTTGTGATCGATTTATCTTTTTTACAAGTTTCTTTTTAATGTAAAATCGAAATCAGTTTTTATTCGAATATTCCGAATTAAGGACAAACATCAATGGTTTGTATTAATTTGATCTTCTTTCTGTATTTTCACTTCAAAAATTACAAATATAACCTATAATTCGTTTTCTCCTTGTCGCGTCACAAATTATATATTAATTAATTAATAATTAATAGAAGATTAATAATATTAATATTCAAAATGTAAATCTGGTAAATATAATACAACATTGATTATTCTCTTCGAAACACTGAAAAATAGAAAAAAATTCTTACCGTTTCAATTTTTCAGTAGATCGTTTTTGATATTATTTCGATTTTTTTTTTTTTTTTTTTGATTATGTTTTTTAGTGCGAAAGGCCTTGGAAAAAAGTATATATAATATAAATGTGAGAGAAATTTAAGGCTCGGAAGCCATTCGAATTCTCGCCGTTTCCCTCGATTTGTTGTGAATTTCCGCCGTGCGGAGAGTGATACCGAAAATATCTTCATGATATCGATTTTCGTCCTGAAAAGGAGAAGAAAAAGTGATAAGTAATTTTTCGATTTTCAAGCAAAGAAGCGCAAAAAACCAAAAAGACAATTTTAATAATTACCCTCAATGAAAGCATGTAGGTTTCAACTTCCTTGTCCATCATTTGACCGTGAGTTTGTATTATTTGTTTTAATGTTTGATAGACATCTTCAGCCATTGTGCAATCCCCACAGACGTAGAAATGCCCCCGACGATGGACCAGCATGTCATAAATCTGTGGCGCTTCGGCTTGAATACAATCCTGTACGTAGGTCTGCAAAAAAAGTTCTTCATTAGAAAAAAAAATTGGCCAACAACCAAAAACTAACCTATAAAAAAGAAAAAATTCTTTAGAGGGAAAATTTGTTTATTTTCTTCAATATATTCGCGTAGGTACCTTTTTCTCTCCATCTTCTCGTGAAAGAGCGAGAAACACTTTGTCAAGTACTCCAGATTCTAACATTTCCTTCTTCTCTTGTCTGTAGAGGTCCAGATCATTTTTCCGACATCCGAAGAAGAGCCATATTTTTCCGAATTCATCTGCAAAACCGACAAAAGTTCCATTAATTATTATTAATTATTATTATATTATAATATTAATTATTAATTCCACTATTACTATAGTAATACTGCCAATATTGCTAAAATAGAAACGTGACCGTAATTGCAAACGTAAACGGAAGAATGAGTCAGAGAAAGATAAACAATATACCTATCCTTCTCTAAATCATTCTTCCGTTTAAGATTCCGTTTCTATTCCGCTTTGGCCTTAATCCTACTGTTCCAAGATTCTAGAGGTCTGGGGAAATCTAGGGAATTACAATCTTTCAATTGTTTCGTGAAGCTATTGTGCATTGGGCCTTAAATATTTTCCTAATACACACACACACCAGTGTCCTGTGTTTTTATCTGCGCTAAACGATGATGCCAGAATCCTCTAAATGGTGCAATACCAGTTCCGGGACCAACAAGAATCATTGGTGCTTTTGTATCAAGAGGCATGTAGAAATTTGGTGCACTGTAATGAGACGAAAAATTTATCAATTTTCTCTAGAATTAGAGAGAGAGAAGAAAAAGAGAGAAAAAGTATTCACCTGCGGACAAAGACGTACAACGGTTCGCCGTCGGAAATTTCGCTTAAATAATTAGAGGCGACTCCATAATGCACTGGACCGGAACCACCTTAAAGATCAAAATTTCATCAAAAATAGATGTTTTTCTTTTTGGAAGTTTTTTTTGCGTACCTTGTGTTTTGTATTGAACGACAGCGACTGTCAAGTGAATCTGGCCCTCGTGGACCAATGGCGATGAGGAAATGCTGTAAAATCTCGGTTGAAGCGGAGTCAAATGGAGCACAAGAACCGGAGCATTGGGCTTTACGGAAGGAAATTCCTCCAGGGCTTCCAAAAGATTGGGGAAATTCCAGTGCCGCCAGTCTTCATATGCAGACGAATCCTGAAATTAGGTTAGAAAATGGAAAATAATGAGAGAAACTTCAGGAGAAAATAAGAAGAAATAAGAGGAACTTTAGGAGAAAATAAGAGGAAATGAATTACCGTAGCCAGGAGATTGAGTCGCGCCTGTTCCTTCGTATTGGTCGCAATTGAGGCGAAATAACGGAGAAGATTCGGCGACGGTGGAGTTGTAATATCCAAGAATCGTGTCAACAGCGTTCTCAACGTATTCGGCAAATAACGATCATGTGGCAGCCAACTTTTCACAATTCCATTTGGCGTGTGTGATTGCTTCTGCATTTGCAATTCAATTGGAACGTCCGCCTCGAAAGGTGAATCCAAAAGTTTCAAAATACCCTCGACAAGTTCTTGCCGATTGCACGCGAACACACCCAAATGATCACCTGGCTTGTAGATGATTTCCATACTCGCCAAATCATCCAATTCCAAGAGAAGCGTCTTTCCCCTGATAGGAAAAAATTCGTTCAAAAAAATCATCATCATCAGTTTTTATATTGGAGAGAAATTTTGTGAAAATTACCCGGAATGAATGCTGCTTAGATTTGTCTTCCGAAGCATGTTACAAGTGGTGACATTTCTGTTGTGACATTTGCTTAGAGCTGAAAAAAAAAAGATTTTAAACTGCGTTTGCTAAGAGGCAAAATGAAAAAAATTCTACCTTTCGCCAGTGGTTGGGGATCAGCTTCGACGAAACGAACCGTAGAAGCGGAGACTGCATCCGCACCCAGGGAAAGTGCAACTTCCAGTAAAGTTTCATCATCATCGAGACAGAATGTTTCACATGCGACCTAAAAATACCAAAAGAAAAAACGGAATTTTATTCAATTCTATTAATATCATATACAGGATGAATAAAAAATTAATCAAGGAAAATAAGATATAAAAGAAGGAGAACCAAACTTTTGAAATGTATCGCATGCCACCTGAAATTAGAAAAATAAAGGTATGAGTAAAAAATAAAGAACAAAATTAAATTAAAGAACAAAATAAAATTAAAGAACGTAGAGTAAAAGGAGAATAATAATTATTATAAAAATAATAATAGATAAGTAAATAAATGAAAATAAATAATAACAGATAATTAAAATTCAACAACTGAGAGAATGTTCATTAACTGCAAAAGTATCATGGGCCCATTTTCTAAAAGCCTGTTCCTGTCCACACATTTCGTCGCCCTGTGCCAAACGAAGCAATCGCTCGCCTCCCAATTCGCCCAATAAATTGTCAACGTAACGTCCAAAAGCACAGAAATTCGGATACGCTGATGATCCTAAAGCAAAGACTGCAAATCTGTGAAAAAGAATTTCATCGATAAACATAAATGTCATATATAAATATTTCTACTGTCGAACATAACCTATAAAAATAAGAAATAATAATTATACCTGACATTGCTAAGTGCGCCGAATGTATCATCAACTTGTGAATCAGTAGTCGATCCCCTCAGTGAATCCAAACGATCTAATTTCTTCAAATTTCCCACCTCTGTTTGACTGTTGGCTTTTATAAATGATTTGGAGGTCGTGAGGCTGAAAGGTAATTTTCTTATTTATTATTAATTCACATCTCTGGCCCGACAATATTTTTTTTCTAATAATGAAACAATTTTTTGTAAAATTCATATCTTACTTCAATTTGTCACTATTTGTATAAGTCTCGTTCATTTTCATGGCGTATAAATTTTGCGCGAAGGCCTGAAACATTTTTGTCATATTAAATTAATTGTTGTTGTTATTACAATTATAACTACAATTATAAATTATAATTGTTATTGTTATTATTAATATTAATTAAGCCATTTGGCCAAACAGAAAGAATTTAAGATCATTTATTTAAATATTAGTATTATTTTTATTATTATTTTTGTTACTATTATTATTTTTATTACCATTTTTGTTACTATTATTATTATTTTTAATATTTTTATTTTTATTATTGTTATTTGTTATTAGTTATTATTATTAGTGAAATTTGAAAAGTAATAAAAAAGGTAAATTTTGTACCTCTCCATTTTCTGGAGGATCGCCGTTTCCGAATGTGGAAGTCACCACCAGAAGAAGAGCTTCATGTTCAATATTGCTGATGTCATAGTCCGACATACTCAACACCTGATGTAAATAATTTTCAATAATTAATAATTATATTGAATAATCTATTTAATAATCAATTATTGAATAGAAAGAGAACAATTGTTTAATGATTTTGGTAAAATAATATAAAGGACCCGCGGTAATTCAAAAGCTAGAAAAGAGAAAAATAAAGAGAGAGAGAGAGAGAGAGAGAGAGAGAGAGAGAGAGAGAATTTCCTAACCTACAAAGAAACGAAGACATGACGTATTTCTTCAAGAGGTGAGCTATAAATTGAAATATTTTAAAGCATGCAATGAAAAAATTATTTCTCACTTGAGAGTGAAATGCGTGTCCAAGAAGTTCACCAAGTTTTTCCGCGTACATTTGCGATGTACCAGTTTCAGTGGCAAATAAAACTGTTGCTTTTATTCTTCTCGATAGTGCGCGACCGAATAATTTCGATGTAAATTTCACTGCCCTGAAAAAATTTGCAAAAAATAATTTTAAAGCCACATTTCTTCTTCTTTAAAAAAAGAAATAAAAGCTTTTTTTCATTTCTACCTGGCAATTTGTTTGAAATGAAATTTCCTCCTTGGTTTCTTGGAAATGCATCTTTTGTCCCGTCCTTTTTTCCAAATGTGCGTTTTCCAAGCGGGATCCTGTAATTTTTAATTGTTTTTTTTTTAATTTCGCAGCTTCGAAGAAAAGGGAAAAAATGAAAAAGTTACCTGAGCATCATATGATGGTTTTAAATGATAGAGTGCCATTTCCTGGTGAAAGACAGGTGTCGCCGAACCCGAAACTGGAGGAACGATCCAAACCCAATCGGCCGGACAACCGTTTCTCAATCTCATTTCATTTTCATAGTGCTTCATGAAAGATTCCGATGCAGTGTGATGATCAACAATTGTCACATTTTTCATCTAAAGAAAAAAAAAAAAATTAATAATTATCCTACGATTTTGAGATTGATTGAAATCGGATAATTTTTTTTTCACCTGAAAACTGTGAAGAACTGCAACGTTAGCCTCAATCATGGCCTTGTCTTTCCAGAGAGATATTGGTGTTCTTGTGTCGAGTCCCATATGCGTTGCTATTGTCTAGAAAAACAAAAGGTAATTTTTGGTAAGAATTTTTGTTTAAACATTTCTTTTCAATTATTTTAAAGTAATTTTACTGCCTTTTTGTTTCTTGTTAATTACCTCTGTTAAATTATAGCGTCCCATGTCACAAAGATCGCGAGCGCCAATTTCTGTGCTCATGTACCAGCCATTAAATGGAGCTGCTGTAAATTCAAGTCCTCCGCAATCGAAAACCATTCCTGATACCGCTGGCACTGCGTACCACTTGAGTCCTAATTTTTCAAACCATTCATATCTAGACAGACACCAAAAAATAAAAACAATAATCTGGTAATTTATCACAATTTTATTTTATCTTCTGAAAAAATATATCAAAATTTTATTTATCTTCAGAAAAAATGTATCACAATTTTATTTATCTTCAGAAATAATTTATCACAATTTTATTTATTTGCAGAAAAAAGTTTTTAGATTGAATAAAAAAACTCACGTTGGATGAAGCAATGGAACCTCGAGAATTAATTCGCCGGGAATGTCGAACCATTCGGGATCATGTCCATTGGCTGATAAAACTAAAGGTAAAACGTCAAATTTCGTACGTGGTCCTTTCCATCCTAATTTCAAGCATAACTATCACAAGACAAAAAATACATATTTTAATTTTCTCATTTCTTTATATAGAAATTTTCTCTACTTTCGCTAAAAGGTACATATTGACAATCAACAATATTGTAATCGTACCTTAAAACGGTAAAATTTTTATCTTACTTCAGTGAATTCGAGATTTACTGGATCGCCAATAATTGTTCCATCCTCCAATTTATAGGCAGCGTAGCTTATTAATTGTTGATTCCATACGCGAAAATCGTGTTTTCCATCGGTTCGTTGTGGGAAAATTGTTATGGCCGACCTTTAAAAACAAAGAGAATAAAATTAACAAAATTTTCATCTAATACAGAAGAGAAAAAAATTAACAAATTTTTTTTTTTTGTATTTGATAATACAGGAGAAAATTTTCTTAAGAGACGTACCTTATGTTTCCTTTATTTGTGCTGTATTTAATGTGATTGCAAAGTGCCTCGAACATTCCACTCGTTGTTGTAACGTAACGGCAATCAAATACCTTTTAATCCAAAAAAACAATTAACGGATAATTATTTTTATATGGATAAATTAAAACAGATAATAATTCTGAAATTTACTTGTAGCTTTGACCACTGAATTCTTCCAATACAACGGGCAGCATTTCTCCAAGCTAATTTGGCGCCAAAGACGAGTTCCGTTTCTGTTAATTGGTAAGTACCAAGCGCCATTACTTCCTTTTGCACGCACTCCCATCGTGATCTGTGAGCATCGCTGCTTAACCTACAAAAAAAAAAAATTCAAAGTTTATTAATAACTTTGAATGATTAATTAATTAAATTAATAAAAATTTGCAAACGATGGAAAAAATATAACCTACGAAAAAAATGCAAAGTTTTCTAATAACTTTGAATTATTAATTAATTAAATTAATAAAAATTTGCAAACAATGGAAAAAATATAACCTACGAAAAAAATGCAAAGTTTACTAATAACTTTGAATTATTAATTAATTAAATTAATAAAAATTTGCAAACAAAGGAAAAAATATAACAAAGAGAGAAAAAAATTGAAAAATATGAATTAATACAATTATTTTTTAAATTAAAGTAAAAAATTGCCTTCTAATGGAAGCGAAATATTGTTCCAAAAAGTCTTTGGCATGATTTAATATTTCCTCCTTGCTTCGCGGCTCAGTTCCATGAAACGGAAGTGCCATAACACTTCCCATACAAACATGACTGGAACACAATGTTTTCTGCAAAAAAGAAAATATTTTTATTTGCAACAAGGTTAATAATTTTTATCAGTTAGCTCAGTTAGTAATAAAACGTGATTTTTGATGAAATCAGAAAACAGAACACGAGAAAATGAAAAATAATATAAATTGCGTGACTTATCTTAAAGTCAAAAGAATTAACCATCGTGAAACGTTTAGATAAAGTGAATAATTAGTTTTTTTTACACATTCTTTGAGGCCTTTCAATCGAATATCGATCAAAAAGCTGTATGAACACACCCTTACGTAAATTTGAATGCAGGGCAGGGTTGTTCAGGTAAAATATTTTAGGCTGGATCCACAATAGACACCTTATAACAACGAATACAAATAGATTTATTAAAAATTCGATTACAGGTTGTATTCGTTGTTAATGTTAAGTCCTCAAGGCGAAAACAGGACGAAAAAGTTGTCTATTGTAAACTCAGTCTTGTATTTTACTCATCACTGGAAACGAAGGTCAGTTCGAGCCAATTATTATGTTTTTTTAATTTATCAATAGTTGAAAATTTATCTTGAAAAATTAATTTATCTTTTTATCATTATTAATATTATATTATTATATTCCTTATACTTAAAATTTAAAAATTGGAGAACAAAAATCAAAATCGTCACGTATTTAAGAATTGTCTGATTTTATATTCTAATTCTTGAATAGACTTTAATGACGACCTTTACAATAATTATACACAGTGACCCAATTTCGGAAAATTCCCCCTTTCACCCCCTCATTATCATTCAAATTCAAAGAATGCAATTTTGAAAATTCTTCAAAAAATCCTTATATATGATTTTTCAAAGACAAATACATCGTAAAATAATTTTTAAAAATTAATTCTTTATCCGTTACTTAAATTAAAAAAAAATATATATAATATTAAATAAAATAAT
>JUFY01021411.1:0-11343 GCA_001855655.1 Leptopilina clavipes | reverse complement strand
TTAAAAAATCTCAAAGAATTTTTATTTTCAAATTTATTCGAATTTATATTTGTTATAAAATTGATTAATTTATTTAATTATTAAGTTTAAATTTTTAATTTTTAATTTATTTTATTTCAATTTTATCTCCTTTGTGGGCAAACTTTTCCCGCCATCTGTTGGATAGTCAGGAAAATATAATGGCGCGAAATTCAAATTAAATGAAAGTTTCCTTTTTATTTATTTATTTGGTTACAAAGTTCTTTTTCACTCTGCATTATTATTATTATTTTTTGACACAAACCCAAATTATAAACTCTAAATTTCATTTTTTTTCTCTGTTTTATAAATTTCTGTTTATGAATTTTTAATTAAATAATTTGCTCATAACGAATTATTTAGACAAATATTGAAAATAATGAAAAATAAACAAAATATTGAAACAAATATTTTGTCTGACAGAAACTTTCTTTCACTGCTGATAAAAGGAGTATTAAAAAAAACTCAAAGAATTTTTATTTTCAAATTTATTAGAATTTATATTTGTTATAAAATTGATTAATTTATTTAATTTTTAATTTTTAATTTTTAATGTTTAATTTTTAATTTATTTTATTTCAATTTTTTCCAATTCCATACAATTGAATATCGTTTGTAGTTTATGAATTTTTAATTTACTAATTTCTTCGTAACGAATTATTTAAACAAATATTAAAAACAATCATTGAAACAAAAAATAAAAAAAACATTTTGTAAAAATTTTTCAATGAAAGAATTAAAATACATTAGAACGGCACTGATTACTTTTTTTATTATCTCCTTCAATAAGCAGATAAATCTTATTTTGATAAAATAAAAAATAATAATCAGGTCAAATGCTTTGAACGTATTTAATAACCACACGATATTTCTCTCGATTATAAAGATATATTTTTATCCGTGCACTCTGATATTTAAAAAGTACTCTACATCGATTTCAAAAAGTGTTTAAAAATTAAGAACTCGACAATTTATTAAGATTACAGTCAGTATAATTAATGGCTCGAGAGTGACGACTATTATTAAACGAAGAGAAAATGGGCGTTTTAATATTGAATAATTTTTTTTCAAGCATGTATATATGTAGTTGAGAGATGATGTGCGTATAAATAAGGTCGAAGGTTGAGGATATTTTTTTCTTTTTTTTTTATATAGAAAAAAAGGCCCCTTGAAGGGTTGCAAGGTGAATTGAAAGAGGTTTATCAGAGGGTTTGAAAAAAAAAATCACTCTCGTCCAATGGTCGAGTGGGCAGGTCACCCTTCTCTCTTGATGTGGAAGGACCGGTGCTGCAATGAATCAAAGTACGGAAGACAATGCTTCGACGAAAGAGCTCCGGCAAAACCCCAGAACGCGACGACATCGGCTATACGTGTCGGTAAGACCGAGGACACCCTCTCCATATCCGGAAGAAAAAAAAAAAAAAAGAGTGTATAAAACTCGAGTAGCTGTGATTCGCGACATACGAAGTACCCTAGACATCAGGAAGACGCATTTTTCCCTTCAGGGAGAAAAAAAATTGAAAAAAAAAGATTAATAGCCCCAGACAAAAAAAAAAACATAAATTTTATATTTCCCTACACATTTTTTATACCTCGAAACAATTAATAAAAAAACCCGCGTTTTCGTTAATATTTAATATAACTAACAAATTCAATTAACAATTCTTCTAGAAATGATTCATTATTTTGCCCGCATGATTAATTAATTTATTGTATAGGAAAAGATCATTACGTAAGATGAAAATTTTATACAATTAGAAAACGGATAAAGAACGTTAATCATGTCCTAGGAATATTTCGGAAATGAGACATTTTTTTTTGCCATTGTTATTAATAGTTCAGTATTTATGCACTAAGGGGTTTAGAAGAAAAAATAATAGAGAAAAAATATAAGAAAAAGGAAAAGAAAATTTTAGTTAAAATATAGGAAACAAGAGAAGAAAATTTTAGTTAAAATATAGGAAAAAAGAGAAGAAAATTTTAGTTAAAATGTAGGAAAAAAGAGAAGAAAATTTTAGTTTAAAAAATAACAACTCTTTTCCATAAGGGAAAAGGGAATAATTTTCAAAAGTGTTTTTGGGAATTATTCAAAAAATTTATACAAAAATCATTGAAAAATTTATTTAAAATTTACATAAACAACACTAATTTTATATAATATTCTGGTATTTATAAATAATAGATTAGGAATAAATATTGTTTGGGAAAATCAAAGAAGATTTTATAAGTCTTTGTTAAAATTTTGATAAGATCAAACGCAAGATATTTCATAAACAAATTCAGCGTTTTAACAAAGTTTCATGTAAACAAAGTTTCTTTCAGTAAAGCTTGAGATAGAAACTGTAATAATCGAAAACTCTGTTTTAATGAAACTTCTTTAAAACCATTTAATAAAAATGGAAAAAACAATTGAATTACAAAGTACATGATAATTTACAGAAATTAAATTGAATAACATTATTTGCAACAAATTCCTGTTAAGATATTTTTTTTGATAAAACATAGAATTTTTTTCCTGTTTGAATGAGTATTAAAAATCCAGAATGGTATCAGTAGTAAAAGACAAATTTAGTCAGCCGAAACTTTTACAATTTCTGATAAAAAATTTAAATATCAGTAGTGAAAGTAAATTTTAACTTATTTCTTTTCCTTTTTTCATTATTTTTTTCGATAAAAACATTTTCGTATTCGTGAGAATTTTCGCGTTAGTAGTAAATACCAGATTTAGTCAGACGTGGCATTAATTGTCTCAGTAGTAGAATAATTGTCAGTAGTAAAAAATTTCGATCTTAGTGGTAAAAGTCACGTCTAGTCAGCCAAACTTTTTTCAATTATTAAAAATTTGACATCAGTAGTAAAATACAATTACAGTCAGACAAGAATATACAAAAATTCTTTTTATTTTTATATCAGTAGTAAATGTAAAATGTAGTCAGACATTTAAAATCGATTTTATTCTAATATCCTTCGTTTTTATCCTAAGTAAAGGACAATTTTGGTCAGACATTCTTAATTTTTGGTTCAGTAGTAAAAACTTTCGATCTTAGTGGTAAAAGTCACGTCTAGTCAGACAAAGCTATTTTCAATTATTAAAAATTTAAAATCAGTAGGTAGTAAAATACAATCACAGTCAGACAAGAATATACAAAAATTCTTTTTATTTTTTTATCAGTAGTAAATTTAGTCAGACATTTTAAATCGTTTCTATTCTAATATCAGTAGTAAAGGAAAATTAGGGCCAGACATTCCTAATTTTTGGATCAGTAGAAAAAACTTTCAAACTTAGTGGTAAAAGTCACGTCTAGTCAGACAAAGTTTTTTAATATTAAAAAATTTAACATCAGTAGTAAAATACAATTACAGTCAGACAAAAATATTCAGAACTTTATTTTATTTTTATATCAGTAGTAATTGTAGAATTAAGTCAGACAATTCAAATCGTTTCTATTCTAATATCAGTAGTAAGAGACAGTTATTGTCAGACACTCCTAATTTTTGAATAAGTAGTAATTGTAGAATTAAGTCAGACAATTCAAATCGTTTCTTTTTCAATATCAGTAGTAAGAGACAGTTATTGTCAGACACTCCTAATTTTTGAATAAGTAGTAATTTTAGAATTAAGTCAGACATTTTAAATCCTTTCTATTCTAATATCAGTAGTAAGGGACAGTTATTGTCAGACATTTCTTATTTTTGGATCGGTAGTAAAAGGCGGTTGCAGGAAAAAGGGAAATTCCTTCCAATTTTCTTTAAAGTAGTAAAAGGCAGTTTTAGTCAGACAGAAAATGTCACAATCATTCTGATTTTTGCTAACAGTAGTCAATACCAGTTCAGGTCAGACACAAAGTCTCTCTCTCACCTCTTTTTTCACTATCGAGAAATTTTTTCCCTAAATGCCAATTTACCAAGAAGAAAAAAAATTGTATGGTTACATATTATTACTGTAAAGGACAATCTTTTCCAACCCCCCCTGAAAAAAAGAATGACAGAAGCGCAACGAAGACAGACGTTTCACGTCTGTTAAGACCACCTGACTCGTGTGCCTGGAAAGCACAAAATAGAAATTTTCACACACATTTATATTCGCAATCGTGTGTGACCGTGAGAAGTCATGAAAGAACGTATACTCAATGTGAGGAAGGGAAAAGGGGGTTGGGGGGTCGAAGTATATAGTTGGTATGCATCAGTCGTATATTGTTGGTGGCTCCACCCAGAGCTAGTGTATCCATCACGTTAGTTCGAAGCGAAATAGTGGCGTGGCTTTGCCAGCATCCGATGGGGGTTCGAGAGAAGATAGATAGGACGTGCGCCTGGGCGCTGAGCCGCGAGCTGACAAACTCACCCCCCCCTCCCCTCCCCCACACCTTTCCATTCCTACCGACCTCAAACCCCTTTTTCTAAACCGAAACTCGTACTCTTTTACTCAACAGAGCTAAAATGTCCCCGACGATGTTAAATAGATTCTTGGGAAACTCAATATAACTAAACGTAAGAAGGATCCTTTTTTACTTTTTCCCTTTTTTTCTTGTCTTCTATACTTTCTTCACCAATCGTCCTTCAATTGCCAGAGTTACATCCTTATTTTTCAAGGTTTTTTTTTCTTCTTCTTTTTTTCACCTAGTGTTCTAGAATTACCCTCGTAAGAGTCAATTCGGCCTCTCACTTTCTCGAAACAAGTTCATCTCTTCCCAACATTCTTTCACGTTTAACTGGACAATTGAATTTTTTTCATCAATCCAATATTATACAAAGAACGGGTGTGCAAATTTGTCTGACTAAAATTTGAGTATTACTACTGAGTAAGTTACACTTTAATAAATGACAAACCTTTTGTCTGACTAAAACAGCCTTAAACTACTAGTTCAGTTTCCCAAAGAACTTTGTCTGTCTGAAATTGACTCTTACTACTGATATCAAAAAATTACAGGGAATTGAAAATTTTTGTTTTTTGAAATGAAACTTATTTAAGAACTTAGAAACCTCTGATTATAAAATTTGTGCTTCGGACTTTTTGAATTAGATCTTTTAATTTGGACCTTTTGTACCTGAATCGAAATTTTCGAAATTGTTCATTAAAAACTTTTCCAGATTGATCGAAATAGATACCTACCTGCGAAAAAAAATTGATTTGAAAAAAAGATTTCAAAGTTTCAATTACGAAGGCATTGTTGTGAATCGAGATGAGTAGATGAAAAAAGAGAAAATGAAGAAAAAATTGTCCCGTATTGCACTAGTTTGTCAAAACAGCTATCGTAAGCGGATTATGAGAGAATCGTTTCAATAAGAGGTGTCCTCTCTCTCTCTCTCTCTCTTACCAATCGCCAAAGTCCATTTCAAACTGCGTTGAAATTCAGACGGGTAACAATGCTTTAGATACCAGAGAGCTCGCGTCTTCTCCTTTAGGGGCCAATTTTCCAGTCGTTGACTATATTTCAATGTAGTTGTGTATCCACCTCACAACTACAACTAAAATTTCCCAGCATCTCAAAGCGAATTCGATTCGTACCTACACATTTAACGGTAAGATTCTGCCTTACTCAGTTTGGACGAGTTGCATAAACACAACACACACTGTCTATATGTATATATTCTCTCTTGGGGGAATTTCTCAGCATCCCGCCATTAATCTCGAGGCGAGCGAAATGTTAAAGGCACTGAATTGAGCTCTCGCTTGATGTGGCGCCAACGCGAGGCGTCGAATTTCTCAAAATTACGTTAATAATGCCGCAGTTGTACGTTACGTCAATCCCTTAGTTGTCTAATGAAGGTAATGCTTCATGTTCTAATGACAAAGACATGGGGAACATGCATTAAAATGGACTCTATTAGGCAGCATCTTGTACCGAATTTCAAGAGAAAGTCAACTAAGCAATGCTTCTATATATATATATATATATATATTCTCCGCAGTATTTAAACACAATTTTCGACAAAAGCAACAATTTGTATATATTATTAGTGTAATTTCAAGTTGTACGAATGCAAGAATTCACTCTTGGGGGACTAGATTTTCTCTTAGAAATTGGAGATGTCACTTTATCCCCTTACAAAATTGTATATAATTAACCAACCAGAAATACTAGATCCCTACACAGTGACAAACAATTTCTACTTTTTCACCAAGTCGAGGAGATTTTATAACAAAAAAGAAATTCACTAGACGAGAATTCATCCAATTAGATAAATTACAATACACAGAAAATCTAAAGGGATCAAAACGTTGGTAAAATAATACTGCTTTCTTGGATCATTCTACAAATTGATCCAAAAAGTGGTATCATTTTGCAAAACATTTTAATTCCTTTAGCGAAACAAATGAATTATTTTAGATAGAAACATTTTTTATGTTTTTCAATTTCTGAATGAGTGGTTAAAATTGCTTTTAGTCGGACAAATCAATATAATCAGTCAATTTTTATTATCAGTGGAAAAAGTCAGTTTTAAGTCAGACAAAAGTCGTCTGAATGTCTATTTTTAATGCCAGTAGTAGAAATCAGGATTTTTTCATACAAAATTATTTCAAATGGAAGTATAAATTAAAATATCAGTAGTAAAAAAATGTTTTAGTCAGACAAAACGCCTCTAAATGTCTATTTTTAATGTCAGTAGTAAAAGTCAAGATTTAGTCAGACGCAATTGTTTCAAATGGACAAAAATATTTCCAATTAAACTATAAATAAAAATATCAGTAGTAAAATTTGTATTAGTCAGAAAAAACGCTTCTAAATGTCTATTTTTAATGTCAGTAGTAAAAGTCAAGATTTAGTCAGACACAATTGTTTCAAATGGACAAAAATATTTCCAATTAAACTATAAATAAAAATATCAGTAGTAAAATTTGTATTAGTCAGACAAAACGCTTCTAAATGTCTATTTTTAATGTCAGTAGTAAAAGTCAAGATTTAGTCAGACACAATTGTTCCAAATGGACAAAATTGTTTCCAATTAAACTATGAATAAAAATATCAGTAGTAAAATTTGTATTAGTCAGACAAAACGCTTCTAAATGTATATTTTTTAATATCAGTAGTAAAAATCAAGATTTAGTCAGACACAATTATTCCAAATGGACAAAATTGTTTCCAATTAAACTATGAATAAAAAAATCAGTAGTAAAATTTGTATTAGTCAGACAAAACGCCTCTAAATGTCTATTTTTAATGTTAGTAGTAAAAGGCAAATTTGGTCAGACAAAATCGTACCCAATTAAAGAATAAATTAAAATATCAGTGGTAAAAAATTGCTCTAGTCAGACAAAAAGCCTATTAATGTCTATTTTTTATTTCAGTGGTAAAAATCAAGATTTAGTCAGACACAATTGTTTCAAATAGAAATATAAATTAAAATATTAGTAGTAAAATTTGTATTAGTCAGACAAAACGCCTCTAAATGTATATTTTTTAATTTCAGTGGTATAAATCAAGATTTAGTCAGACACAATTGTTCGAAATAGAAGTATAAATTAAAATATCAGTAGTGAAAAAATGTATTAGTCAGACAATCGTCTCTAAATATGTAATTTTGATCTCAGTGGTAAAAGTCAAATTTGGTCAAACAAAATTATTTCAGATGGAAGTATAAATTAATGTTTCAGTGGTAAAAAATTGCTGTAGTCAGACAAAACGCTTCTAAGTGTCTTTTTTTGATCTCCGTGTAAAAATCAGATGTGGTCAAACAAAAATGGTTCCAAAAATATAAAATCAATTTTCAGTGGTAAAAAATTGGTTTAGTCAGACAAAAAACGCCTCTCAATTTCTATTTTTAATATCAGTTGTAAAAGTCACATTTGGTTAGATAAGAAAGTGCAAATTTATCGAATTATCTGAATCAGTAGTAGAAGATATTTTCAGTCAAACAAAATATTCATAAATTTCTTTAAATTGTTGAACCAGTAGTAAAAATAAATCATTGTCAGACAGATCATCATCAAATTCTTGTGAATTTTGGTAGCAAAAAATTATTTATTCAATAAAATGAAATATTTAAATCCAATAACCAAAAATACGTTTCAGGAAAGATGAATATATTTCCAATGAAATTAAGGTGAGAAAGTTGAAACTGTTAAAAATATAAGAAATTTAAGATAAGAAAGAAATTTTTCCAAAACTACTAAAAATAAGACAAGATTATGAAAAGTGGGGCGAACTTTTTCTCATATCAATGTTTCATATGCGAACTAATCGATTCGATACTTGCAAAAGAGTTGAGAAAAATTTGTAGAGAAAAATTTTCTTCTACGATTTAAGAGACTTGAATCAGTAATGCTTAATCTCTTAAAGCGCATTCCATGGATAAAAAATGACGCGGACGAACGCACACACAGCGTGATGTAAAGCAATTAGGGTGTTCATAGAAAATACATCACGATGACAAATTGCATTACCTTTGCTTGCTTTATAGAAAAGAAAAGCTTGCTGCGCGTTATAAAAATCAAGAGCTTTTACGTCGTACATAAAAAGAAGAATCTGAATTGCACGTCGTAATATTTGATCTTGTCATTTATATAGTTTCTCAATAAAATAAAACAAATTACATACACTTAAAATAATCTATTTAAATGAAAAATTCTTCTAAATTTAAAATGAAACATTCTAAATTTAAAATTATTAATCATAAATTATAAAATTAATTTTAAAAACAATAAATTATAATCTTAACTCTTAACGAACAAAAATATTTTTTTCTAACCCAACCCATAGAAAATAATTTTCCTACTTTTATCTCGTTTACTCAAAGATTATTATACACCTTTACCTTTCTATATATCTTTACATCATATTCTGAGATTCTTTAGACTTTCTTATTAGAAAATAATAATAAAACTGAAGATTTTGGTTATTTCATTTTTATGCAGAAAGTTTGAAAAAAGCTTTCAAAACTTTATTTTACCCGAACTCACGAATCTTATAAAGAAAATAATAAGTTTTCCAAAAGGAGAAAAAAAAGGAGAAAAACTTCTTGCAAATTATTATTGTAAAACCGCAAAAAAACGACAATCAAAAATTATATAGAAAAAAATTATATCAAATTTCGAAACTTTACACAAAAAGGAAAAAATTAACAAGAATAGATTAAAAGAGTAAAACTTTTATTGCATAGTTTTTCTAATGAAATAAAAGTTTTTTATCGACAAATTTCTTAGAAGTAAGCAGATTTCGCATGAAGATCTCACGAAAAATAGGTGGTAGAATGTAACAAAACTTTGTTCTCCACTTTTTTCGTATCGTACTTTTTTCATTTCGTTTCGAAAAAAATTACACATTTGTATGTTTATTACCAATAACATAACTGTTATTTTTATTATTATTTTTATTATTATTATTACTAATATTAATATTAATATAAATATTAATATTAATCATTCAAATTGAGAATTATTACCGAATTATTATTAATATTATTATTAATATTAATATTTTTAATATTATTAATATTAATAGTAATTACTATTAATATTAATATTTATAATTCATTATTATTTTTTTACTTTTTTTATTATTATTATTGTACCTACTATTTCAGAAATACTTGCAAATTAAGAACGTTCTATATAAAGAAAAATAACCGAATAATAATTCGGTAATAATTCTCAATTGAATTATTAAAAAGAAAACAGTGAATTAAATTCACTGTTGAAAATAATTTCAACAAAGTGAAAATTGAATCAATTTGAAAAAGATTATCTCCGAATGAATCGATCATTAGCCTGACAAACTCTTTTTTAATTCAGTTTTCTATAAACTCGAATCGAGATAATCCGTCTGGAGCACAGCCTCCTTTAGCACAGCCAAAAGGAAAGAGACTCTGAAAACACATCTCTAAGGATATACAAAAAAAAGGAAAGAAAAAGAAAGAAGTGAGATGCGAAAGGGGAACTTGAGAAACGTGTAAGCGAGAGATGAGAGCGTAAGTTTCTCCAAAGGGGGAGGCGTTCAGGAGCAGAATTTATTATTCCGCTTCACTAGACACGGAAAGTGAAATGATCGCAACCCTTCACTATACTTTGGTAAGTAAAAATTTCCATAGCATTGGTTCCAGACCATTTGCAGTCGGATTAGAAGCGACAAATTAGGCGACGCCTGAGAAGGGGTTTTCGGAATCGTATAGCGAAGAGGGTCGATTTCGCAATGAAAAAAAAAAGAGAAGAAAACTCCGAAGAGTGTGAGAGAGAGGGTTAAAAGAGAGGGTGGAACGAAGAAGAAAATGGCACGAATTACGGAACCACTGGAGCGTATAAAATTTCACCTATATCTCGGAATCGCTTGAATTTCGAACCATTAAAACCTCTCCAAGCTTACCCCAATGGTGGATCCTTTCACAAAACCTCTCTCTCTCTCTCTCTCTCTCTATTTTTCCCTCTTTCTCTCTTTTCACGATTATTCGCCGTCATGAAATACATACAATGGACCAAGATGATTCAAGAGTTTATATCCATTCTTTCTCTACCTTCAACGTAAAGATGCAGATCGATAAAGCCACTCATTGACTTTTCTTTTCATCGATATTCCACTTTTCTCTTTTTATTTTTCTTTTTCTTCTTTTTTTCGAAAAAAAACAATTTATCGAAAATAGATGCACTGCAAAACATGCTATTCTTTTTTCAATTTCAAATCATTTTCCAACCGTGTTTTTATTTCACTTTTTCTTCCGATCCATTTTTATTTTGTTCTTTTTTCACCATCTCAAAATAATAAATAAAAATTATGAGAAATTTTTTTTTGCACTAAATTAGAAAAAAATTTGAGAACAAAAGCAAGGGAAAATATTGTTTCAAAAAATAGGTAATTAATAAATTTAAGGCAAAAGTCTTTTGAAATATATATGTAGGAAACTATATGTAAGAGTATGAAAAGAGACTTATGTATACGATATAATCGAGGTGCAACGCGATACAAAGAGCTCAACGTTGAAACAACCCGCCAACGACTTTGTGGCGTAGAATGTTAATTAATGCGATAATTAATTTTGCGGCACTAGCGACGCAATCCGGGAAGGTTGCTACCGCGAAGTCGATCCCTTCGTCAATCGCGACAGCTCGAGAACTAACGATACCTTTTAGCAACGTTTATTCTAAACAGGCATTTTTTTTTTATAAAACAAAAAAACACTTGTAAAATTTCACTTCACTTTAGACCAAATTATACGCCCTCAAAATATATCCAAACCTGACAATTTTTTTTCACTAAGCAAATATAACCAATTACGTCGGCAAATTTTTTATATACAAAACAACAATACTTTTGTTCTAAAAGAAAGCCATTTTTCTTCTCTTGTAATTAATTACTAACAAATATAATAAAAAAAGATCAATCATTTTAATAAAAA
>JUFY01021401.1:0-11158 GCA_001855655.1 Leptopilina clavipes | reverse complement strand
TTAGTATTATAGTTATAGTTATTAATATTATAAATAAAAATAATTATAATCAATCGAACAGTCGTGTCTCCTAACTGCAAGATTTAGAATAATTGTTAATAATTAAAAAATAATTATTATTAATATTATTTAAAATTTTAAAGTCCCTGAACCTATTTACTTTTTATAAATAAATAATTGATAAAAATAATAAATACTAATACTTTCAATAAAAATAATTATAATTAATAATATTAATAAAAAAGATTATCGATACTATTAATAAAAAAATTATAATTATTCAATATTGTCTGTGAAGATAATTATTTTAAGGAATTTAATAAAATTAATTTACAAAAACATTTGACAAAAAATAGTCATTGAAGTTAATTAAGAAAATTGTATTTAAAAAAAAATTGAAGTTTAATTAAAATTTTTTATTAGTATTGTATAATTAATGAAATAAATTTATCTTAAGAATGAAAGGAATTCAGAAAACAGTGATAATTTATTGAAAATGACAAACGGAATGAAAAAAAAGGATTCTTTTGAAATTTATAAACAAAAAAACACTCACCATATATTTTAGAGTAAAGAGAGGCAAACATAAATTTAAAATTATTAGCAAGTTTCACACGATAAAAAAGCTGTAAAGTGGAGAGAGAGAGAGAGATGGAGAGAGTGAGAAAGAGAGAGCAATAGAGAAAATGAGTAAGTGAGAAAGAGAAAAAAAGAGAAAAAGAGTGAGAGAGAGAAAGAAAGAGAGAGAGAGAGAGAGAAATGGAAATATTCTCGTTTGTAAAAAAAAAGGAACGCAGCGTCGTAAAATCCACATAAAAATATAGTTCGGTCCATTTACACAGCATCAGCTTGACAATCTGGCACATTACCCCATGAAGTTACTCCACGGAAGCGATTAGGGCCACAAATGGAAACTTGCCTCACGGTTGCGTTTCGATTTAAAAAGGGTGGGGGGGGAAGGGGGAATATACCTTTTATTCTCGCGAATCGATTACAACAACTATTGGCGGTGAATACGAATCGTCTTGTTATCTGAATCGAGTTTCCAATGTCAATGCGCCGTCATATGTAATTAGTTAAAAACTACTTAGTTAACTAAACCAAAGTACCTAATAACTTTTCATAATCGTCGCGATATATATAACCGGATAATTAACGCGCTTTGGGAATTTCCATTTAATATTTATACAAAGTCAAATGCGTGCGTGCAATTTTACAATATTCAAATACAATTTTAATTAAGTGCTGTCGTATAAATTTAATCGTCGATTGGTATTAGCACAAGTTTTTCTCTTCCTTTTTCTATTGGAACTACTGTTGCCTCTCTTGGATGTTATAATTTATTGTAGTACCAACTATTATTGGTGCATGACAACGATGTTTTTGAAGGTTTATAGCTGGCATTTGTGATGATTTTTAATTGCAACTGACGACAGTTTCGATTAATGGTAGTTGCAACTGACGGTAGTTTTAATTACTGATTGTAATAACTGACAGTAATTTTAATTAAGAATGGCTACAACTATGACGGTGATTTTAATTACTGGTAGTAACAAGTGACAGTAATTTAAATTGAGGATGGCTTCAACTGACGGTAGTTTTAATTACTGGTTATAACAACTGACAGTAATTTCAAAAAAGGATGGTTACAACTGACAGTGATTTTAATTACTGGTAGTAACAACTGACGACAGTTACGATTAATGGTAGTTGCAACTGACGGTAGTTTTAATTACTGATTGTAACAACTGACAGTAATTTTAATTAAGAATGGCTACAACTATGACGGTGATTTTAATTACTGGTAGTAACAACTGACAGTAATTTTAATTAATGATGGCTACAACTGACGGTAGTTTTAATTACTGGTTATAACAACTGAAAGTAATTTCAAATGATGGTTACAACTGACAGTGATTTTAATTACTGGTAGTAACAACTGACGGTATTTACTAATAATGCTATTTTCAACTGACGGTAGTTTTAATTACTGATTGCAACAACTGACAGTAATTTTAATTAAGAATGGCTACAACTGACGGTAGTTTTAATTAACTGACAATAATGACAATTAATGATATTTAAAACGGTCGGTTATGACAACCAATGATAATCGTAAGTAATACTATTTTCGATGTCGGTAATTACAACAGACAGTAGTTGTAACTATGTAGTTACAACTGACGGTAGTTAAAATTAATAATAGTTTCAACTAACGGAGATTTTTTTATTACTGTCAGTTACAAGTAACGGTAGTTGAAATAAATTGTAATTTGCAACTCCCAAAAGTTTCAATTATCATGCGGTAGTAACGATTGATTATAATGTACAACTGACGGTAGTTGACACTAATTATAGTTTCAATTCCAACTGGCGGTAATTATACATGAAATTAGTTAAAATTAATGGTAGTTAAAGCAGACAATAATTTTAATTACTGATAGTAACAACTGAGGGTAATTTTAATTAATAGTAACTAAAACGGTAATTATAATTAATTGTCACTACAACTGACGGTAGTTTTAATTTGTCATCTACAATTTACAGTATTTTAAATTTTCAAAGTAATAGATTGTTGCAACTGAAGGTAGATTTTATTACGGAAAACGATAATTGCATCTGACAACTGTTATAATTAATGGTTAGAACAGCAACTGACGGTAATTATAATTAATTGTCGCTACAACTGAAGATAATTTTAATTGCTCTCTGCTACTGGTAATACTAATGAATTATAGTTATTGCCAACGGTAGTTACAGATAATGGCATTTGCAACTGACGATAATTTTATGTACTGGAAGTTGCAATTGTTGCTACTTACAGTGTACGGTAGTTGTAAGTAATTGTTGTAAACTAGTAACTGTAATTTTCAGTAACAATAGTTACAAGTGACAGTAACTAAAGACGATGGTACTTAAAACTGACACTATTTCTAATTACTGGAAGTTGCAACTGTCGATTATTATAATTAATTTTTAACTGCTACTGTCAGAAAATTTTATACTTTGACTTCAGAACTTACAAAAGTACATATTAAGAGAACTAATATTTAACGATTGTTACGTCTTTAAATTACCGTTTGTCAAACCTTACGGTAGTTTCAAATACTGTTAATTTCAACTGACGGTAGGTCTAATCACTTGTCACTACAACTGACGGTAATTATAATTAATGGTAGTTGTAACTGATCATAATTTTATTTAATGGTAGATACAACTGACGGTAGTTATAATCAATGGTACTTAAGAATGTCCGTAATTTGAATTATTGGTAAATATAACAGGCGGTAATTATAATTTATGGTAGTTGTAACTGACCTTAATTTTATTTAATGGTAGATACAACTGACGGTAGTTATAATCAATGGTACTTAAAACTGACAGTATTTTTAATTAATGGTAAATACAACTGACGGTAATTATAATTAATGGTAGTTGTAACTGATCATAATTTTATTTAATGGTAGATACAACTGACGGTAGTTATAATCAATGGTACTTAAAACTGACAGTATTTTTAATTAATGGTAAATACAACTGACGGTAATTATAATTAATGGTAGTTGTAACTGACCATAATTTTTTTTAATCGTAGATGCAACTGACGGTAGTTTTAATTAATGGTATTTAAGACTGACCGTAATTTCAATTAGTGGTAAATACAACTGACGGTAGATTAAAACTAATGGTACATAAAACTGACGGTAATTTTAATTATTTGTATGTGTAACTGATGGTAGTCAATTTATGGTTGCTGTAACTGGTAAAAGAAGTAAAGAACCGATTATTATTTGACGTGTTTCTATTACACTGTTTTATGGTTGTCTCAACCAATGATTATTTCGTCTTCTTATCCGTGTAGATTTTCAAATGTCAACGCCTTTTTGCAGTTTAACCACTTGCAGTCATAGATAAGCGAACCAAAAGTATGTACACCTAATTACCTTTCTGATTATCTGTAACCGGATACCTCACACTGTGAGTATTGTAAATATAATGTCCAACACTGGTGCGAAAAAAAATTTTTTTTTGTAATATAATATTGAAAATATATGTACATGAGATTTAATCTTTCAATTCGAAGATTGATCGCGCCAAGAATCGATATCGATTTCCAGCTGCGGATTTTGTTCGTTGATTTTTCGTATACGGAACTGATTGCACTCGCTTCAGGAGGTCCGTGTCTTTCGTTTAAGTCCCTGTCGCAATATAAACGATCGATGATACATGGCGCCTTTTCAAGCAGAGTTGTCAAACTCGCTTTTCTTTTTTCTTTTCATTTCCAATATTGTATTTGTGTGTATGTGTGTAATTCTGATCCTAGGGATATACTTATTTCACGTTTCTTGGGACTTTTTTTCTTCTCGTATTTCAAATTTTTGATTTTTTTTCCTTTTTTTGTCTTTTTTTTAAGTCAGGTATAGAAATTGAGAACGTTATAATTTTATTTTCTTGATTTTTTTTTTTTTTTGTAAAAGAAAAGTGAAAGAAATTTTTTTCATTTCTTTTTTGGTAATGAAATTTTCTTCATTTTTTTTTCTTTTTTGATGAAAGAAAAGTGAAAGAAATTTTTTTAATTTCTTTTTTTTGGTAAATGGAAAGTAAAGGAAATTTTCTTGATTTATTTTTTTGCTAAAAGAAAAGTCAACATTTTCTTAATTTTTTTTTTTGTGAAAGAATAGTAAAGGACATAATATAATAATAATCAATAAAAAGAGAAAAATTTTTATTGCTCAAATTAAATTAATGATTAATGAAATTATTAATTTTGAAAAATTTTATTGAATTTTGACTTGTTTGCTACTTTTGTTGCACTCATTTCGCTTTGTGTGCTTATTTCGTTTTCTTGGTATATATGTAACTCGCAGGTTAATCATATGCTAATGGGCCGCATGATATATATAGTGCATCTGCTTGATAGAAATTTTTAATTGGTGCAAAAAAGCAAGTGGAATGCATTGCGATTCGAGAATAATGATTAATCGATTTGTAAGGAAAATTTTTAATTGCCCGTACGTGAGTGTACTAAGAGGGTCATGCGACAGCTTCTTCTTCTTCTTCCTCTTCTTTTTTTTTCTTCTTTTCCTTTGCGAACCGTCTTTGTCAGCTGGATCTCGTGGAATAAGTTTCCCTCGACTTCTGGGAACTTTCGCGACTTGGCCGGAAAACACGCAAAGAGAAGCGACACGTCATATATAAGAGGCCACCCAGAATTCCCGTCACGCTCAACAGTAAATATTTTTCTCCAAGTTTGACCAAAAAAAAACAAACAAACAAAAATTTCAAATTTGACAAGAGGAAAAATTTTTTTCCAAAGTAAAAAAAATGAACGAATATCAAAAAATAAATCGAAAAATAATTGAATTTTTTAAGAATTTTATTTTGAAAAATAATCGAGGAAACTTAGCTGTTAAAAATTATCATTTTTTACAATTGAACTCTTCTTGAATTTTTTTTTTTTTATAGAGATTAGGGAAAAATTCTTTCTGAAAATTAGGGAAAAACAAAATCAAATTTTTCTGTAGATACTGAATTTGATAGATTTTATGACGTTATATTCTTTTTCTCATTTTAAAAGCCTTGGAGAAACGATTCAAGAAAATCGTGTCAAATTAAAAAACGCAGTTCGTTGAACAGTTTAAAATAATTATATTTCCATTTGAGAATGACGAGAATTTCACAAATGCTCATCTTCTCCATACTCGTGTACCTTTGAACTATGTAGAAACAAAGAAAAGTTTGAGAGAGAGAGAGAGAGAGAGAAAAAGTCCGGGCACGCGAGAATGTGCATCTTCCTAGTTCCGTTTGAGAATAAATAGATGTGTTTAAAATGCAAGGAAAAAAGCACGTCGTAAAGCCAAGATCCAATCGACCTTCGGCTACGAGTCAATCGACCCAAGGAGGATAAGAGGATGTTTGATTTATGCTAATGTTGCGGCAACAAGTATAGAAGTGCGCACTGCTTGCAAAACTTTACAGTTGTAATGAAAACATTTTCTCTAAAACAATCATTTTGAAAATCATAAATTTTCCCAACAATTATATACCGTTAAGTATATTGTCCATTTATTATTAATAGTCATCAACCGCACACGGTTCATTTCTCTTCTCTTTCTTTCTATGCAATAAAATAAATATTCATTTTCTCATGATTACAAATTTTTTCTATCACAAGTTTTTATTTTTATTATATTTTGTCCTAATCAATTGTATTTTTTTTACCAAAATTTAATTATTATACATAATGTATTTTCTGGTTAAAAAGAAATGAATTGTCAATATTTAGATCTAAAATCAGTTATAATTATCTGTATGTATTTAGATCTACCGTCTGTTATAATAACCAAAAAATTAATCTACCGTCAGTTTTAAGTACCAGTATTTAGATCTACCGTCTGTTGTAATGACCAATAATATAATCTACCGTCTGTTGTAATTATTAGTATTTAGATCTACCGTCGGTGGTAATTATTGGTATTTAAATTTACAGTCAGTTGTAATTATCAGTATTTAGTTCTACCGTCAGTTGTAAATACCAGTAGTTATATTTACCGTCTGCTGTAATTATCAGTATTTAGAACTACCGTCGGTGGTAATTATCAGTATTCAAATTTGCAGTCAGTTGTAATTATCAGTATTTATATCTACCGGCAGTTGTAAATATTAGAATTTAGATCTACCGTCAGTTGTGACTTGTGATCACTTGTGAGTGTCAGTCATATGTACCAATAACTTTAATAACCGTCAGTTGTAACTGAGTTTAATTGTCTTCATAGTTGAATCTACCGTCAGTTGTAATTATAAGTTAGTAAATCTACTGTCAGTTGTAAGTATCATAAGTTAGATTTACTGTCTGTTGTGATTATCAGTACTTACATCAACCGTTAGTGGTAATTATCAGTATTCAAATTTACAGTCAGTTGTAATTATCAGTACTTATATCTACCGGCAGTTGTCAATATTAGAATTTAGATCTACTGTCAGTTGTGACTTGTAATCACTTGTGATGACCGTACTGCGGAACAACCATTAAATACAAATACCGTCAGTTGTATTTACTATTGTAATCACCAGTAATTAAATCTACTGTCAGTTGTAAGTACCAGTAAATGAATCTACCGTCAGGTGTAAATAGAAGTAGACACATTTAAAAGTATCGTTGGGTGTAAATATAGTAAATGGTAATTAACTTCGGTTTTACTGTTCAAATTGTTATTACTACCGTCAGTTGTCACTAACATCAATTATAACCACCGTCAGTCCTTCTTACCAGTAATTAAGCAAAAAGACGTTGTAAATAACAATGGTCTTAAATACTTTTGAATGTAATTACCTGTATTCGTATCTACCGTCAGTTGTAACTACCATTAATTACACTGACAGTGGTAAATAATAGTAATAATGTTACCGTCAGTTGTAAATTCTATTGATTTTCTCTGCTGTCAGTTGTTTCTGTTACTGATTATAACTACCATCAGTTGTTATGACCATTGCTCGTAATTACTATTAATTTTAACTACTGTTCGTTGTAATTACTGGCAAATAAATCTACTGTCAGTTGTATTTACCAGTAGTTGAAAGGTTGAAACTACCGTCAATTGCAACTACCAGTAATTTCAGTTTGTAACTATCATATTAGCTTTAAATTTCAATTGGGCATTATTATCACTTTTTGTTACTAATTATTTAAACTACCGTCAGTTGTTACTGCCAGTAATTAAACAGCATCAGTTGTAACAATCAACAATAATAAATACCATATTTCACAACTACCGGTAATTAAAAACTATTGTCAGAAACTATTGTCCGAAAATTTCGTTAATGCTACTAACCGTCAGTTTCAATTACTGATTATTATTAATACCGGCAGTTGCAGTTAACGGTAATTAAATCTACCATCAGTTGTAACTACCAGTAATTAAAATTATTGCCAGTTGTAACTATCTTGAACGGTAACTACCGTTAGTTGTTATTGTCGGTAGTAAAATCTACCGTCAGTTGTAATTTCCGTTAATTAATTCTACCATTAGTTGTAATTATTACCCTCATTAATGGTAATTACCGTCAGTTGTAAATACCGTTAGTAAGGTATCCGTTACTATGAAAGCGTTGCTAGGATACTCGTTACTATGGAAACAGTTGCAAAGGTATCTGTTGTTATGGTTGCTACAGAATATGGGTTAATTTTAATGTTAACTTATGTCGTTTCTTTAAATTAATGACATCTCCTTTTTATGCTCCTGTTTTTTAAATTTTGTACACGAAAATGAAAAATATGATAATTTTGAAATGAAATTTAAAAAAGGAAATTATTTACGCGAGAAGAAACATTGATGTTAACAAATCACTTTGGTTTGTAAGTTGTCTTGATTAATCTGACTCAATCAGAGGAATCATTTGGTCGAGCTGTCGAGCACGAGCTTATAAGAAGAAACCTGTTCTTGAAACGTTCTGAAATCATTAAAATTGCTAGATGAAAATCTTGCTTCTCTCTCTCTCTCTCTTATTCTATATATAGTTCAATATTTTTTTCTTCTTTTTATGAGAGACACACATTTAAATGAGAAAGAATTTTACAACTTGAGCAAAAATTCTTGAGTTTGATTTTACAGAATTAAGATTAAGAGATATATATATATACATATATAGAGAGAGAAAGAAGTGTCCGATATCACATATTAAAAACACACCTTCAATTAAAAAGTAATGGCCGTAATAAAGAGAGGGAAATATCACGTACAATATTAAAAGTTATTTGATATTTCAAAGAGAATGCATTCAATCATAATAAAAAACGTGAGATAATTTGTTGATTTAATCGAAATTATCGTGACTGTTAATTACAATGGGGAATAATTTCATTTCGTCGAATGTTCAAAACAATTTTATTGTCATTGAAAAGAATTTCCCATTTTTTTGTAAATTCATTGTTTTAATTATTATTATTATTATTATTATTATTATTATTATTATTATTATAATTTAAAAAAAAATATTTTTTTACTTTCTTTTTTAAGTTTTTACTCTTCTTTTTCTCAGTTGCTTTAGTTTAATAATTTAATTATTTTAATACAAAATTATTGTCTGTTTAATATTTTCTCCCATGTTGCAAACGAACAAACAATTCACCGCATACATAAGAAATCTTCTCATTACTTTAATTTTTCTTTCACCTGTAATTTTCCCTTAATATTTTTAAATTGCTAATTAAATGTTCATATTACTTTTGATTAAAGTAAATCACAAACACTATATTATATCATATAATAAAAGTATAAAATATTGTAGCATCGTTGTTTTTTTTTTTTTTTTTTGGCTTCACGATCGTAAATTTAATCGCAAGATGTTCTTTTTAATATATTATTATCTTAAATATATTTTCTTAAGAGATTATATTCTCTTTAAATGGATAAAAGGAAATAATGGTTTTCGTTGAAAATCGTTTTTTGGAACTATATATACTCTTAATTTTCCTGTTTCTTGTTATAAAATTTGACGAGATGAAATGAAGGGGAAAAAGAAACCGGCTGTTATAATGACGGTTAATTTGTTCATTCAATCTGATTGAAGAAGTTTGAGAATATTGCGGTTTAAAGTTGAATATTCAAAAGTTGTGTGTTATATGTGCCACCGGACGCTTCCATATTGCATTTCATGAAAGATCGATGAATATATAAATTGATTTCTTCCACTTTGAAATTAAATTCAAAAGAGAAAATTAAGTTGTCTTCAGCTGAAAATTTAAATTACCTGGGCCTTATTTTAAATTGATTTTATATATTTAATAAGGTCCGAAATGTATATGTGATTTTTGTAAAAAAGAAAAAAAATTATTTACTTTAATTAATTTTTTTCAGGTTTTATAATTTTTTATAATTTTTTTTAATTGCTACATTTCCTTTCGAAAATACTATAAAATTTTTTAAAAAATTATAATTAAATTTGTTTTATCAAAATCTAAACTTAAAAGTATCAAATTGATACCAAAAGTATAAAATTGATTCCAAATTTTTGGATCAATTTGATACTTTTGGTATCAATTTGATACTTTTAAGTTTACAGTGTTAAAAATAATATAAAAATTATAATTAATTAATTTTATTTACCAAAATTTAAAATCATATAAAAATAATAAATTATTAATTTTATTTACCAAAATTAAAAATAATATAAAAAATAATTGAATAATTTAAATATCACTAAAAATAATATTTAGGTATTTATTTATTTTCATTGTAAAATCTTTTTCTTTTCAATTAAATGAAAAAAAATCCCTTGTATTTTCCTTGCACGATAGAAGTACTATAAATACCCTTAATTTCGAAAGAGGTTTTATTTTTACCGAATTGTAAAGTGAATTTTATCAAAGAGAGCGAAGTTCTGTGTCTGCGGTACGAACTTTGATAACAGGCACGTTTCTCGTCTTGCGAGCTTAGCCCCTCTAATTTTGCGCCATTAAGAAGTTGCTTTGCGTGACGCAATCTTATGACCCGGATAGAGTAACGAGCTGAAAATAGCAAAGTCGATGCACATCTGTTTGTGGTATAAAACTATTTCTGAATTTTCAGATAAGGTATAACAAAATGTATTCACCTCATTTCACTTCATTCACAAAAGATAATGATAATCATTATAGTCATCATATTATTTTTCAACTCGATTATACTTTCAATCGAACTCCAATTACAATAATGAAATTAACTAAATTTTCTCTAACGGAAATTACTCACCAAGCTCAAAAATAATGATTGCAAAAAAAGAGAAAAAGAAATAAAAAGGTTAATTAACGGTATTTACAACTGACGGTAATTACCATTAATGAGGGTAATAATTACAACTAATGGTAGAAATTATTAACGGAATTACAACTGACGGTAGATTTTACTACCGACATTAAAAACTAACGGTAGTTACCGTTAAAGAAAGTTACAGTAAAGTTACTGGCAATAATTTTAATTACTGGTAGTTACAACTGATGGTAGATTTAATTACCGTTAACTGCAACTGCCGGTATTAATAATAATCAGTAATTGAAACTGACGGTTAGTAGCATTAACGAAATTTTCAACTGACAATAGTTTTTAATTACCGGTAGTTGTGAAAAATGGTATTTATTATTGTTGATTGTTACAACTGATGCTGTTTAATTACTGGCAGT
>JUFY01021392.1:7974-25311 GCA_001855655.1 Leptopilina clavipes | reverse complement strand
AAATCAGAAATAAATAATATAATTAATGAACAAATTAATTAATTAAAATTATACAAATATATGAATGAATTATGAATGAATGAATAAGTCTTTCTGTAGAAATAATTTCTAATGAAATCTTATTTTATTATTAAAAAATTGTCAAACATTTATAATTTTAAAATTATTAACAATTACGAATAATGTACATTTTTGTATATTTTAAGGAAATTCGTTCAAAAAGGGAATTGAGGCTCCATCTTTTAGAAATATCAGGAATTTGAGAATCCCTACTCCTTAAAATTCCCTTATCTTAAAATACGCCTACGCAACTCCACCTTTTCGCAAGGCTGGACGAGAAGGGCCCAATGACGTTTTGTCCTAATGAAATTTTTACCATTTTCCTTTCTTTGGACCCAATCATCGCAATTTTCCCTCCTCTTTTCCTCGACCTTTGAAATAATCCATCTCTAGAATTTGCCCCCAACCCAAATTTAGGAAGGGACGATAACATAAAAACTAAGAACTCCACAAAAGGACACACAATTCTCCCTACAATTCTGACACATTCTTCTTCTTCTTCTCCAATTTCCAAATTGTTCGTATTTTAATTTTTGAGTCCAAATCTCAAAAATTCAAGTTTTAATAAAAGTTTCATCAAGTGCCAATTCAAAAAGGAAAAGAACAAATTTCCTTAATTATTGCTTATAATAATTATAATAAAAAGTGAGTGTTTCTTTTTAATTGCTATTTTTACTATTTTCTACTTCTTTTTCTCGTCAAACTAAAAATTCCGAAGAACTTTTATGCAAATATTTTAGTGCATTTAGTGCATTATTATATTCTGAATCCTTTAAATTTATCCAAAAAAACGGAATAAAACAAATTTGAATGATTTCTGAGTTTGTGGAAGAAATTCCAAACTCAAAAAGTTTAAAATAAATAATTATGTTGAGTTTTCGGACGTAACATAATTAAATTTTTGGAGGCCCCGGAGGGATTTTTCAGATTGGTTTCCATTCAAATTTTCTTCTTTCTGCTCTTTTCTTACTAAAAATGTCTCAAATTACAATTTATTGGAAAAATCTAAAAATTCTAAAAATACAGCTCTTTACGAAACTGAGTCTTGTAAAGAACTGTATCCGCAACTTCGTGACAGTTCTGTAAAATGTTCTGAATTAATTTTTTGCGTGAATTAGAGAACACAATTTTTAATAAATATTTTCATTAATTGTAAAGATATAATTTTTTATTAACTTGTTATTTGGAACAATAAGACTGATAATACATTTATACAAAATGCAGTTATACTTATATACATAGAAGTGTACGTCCGAATAAAAAGAGCCCACTTTGTCGACTTTTTTTTTTTGGAGATAATCACAATTTTGTGAAAGTGGTTCAGATTTTTAATTTTTTTATGAGCGAAAAACAAAATTCCACGTCAAATGATGCAAATAAACTTTAATTTTGAAAATTGAATTAAGGCTGGTATTTTAAGCGTGTTTGTAGGTTTTCCATAAGCTTTCAAGAAAATATCAACAATTTTCTTGAAAAGTTTTTGAAAAGGTTTGAGAAAAACATGGTGATTATTTTAATTTTTTAATATAAAATGTAAATGTAAGTTTAATGTAAATAAACAAGCTTTAATAAGAGATGTCAAATAAATTATCATTCCTCCGAGTCAAAATATTAAAAATAAGAAATACTAAAATTTTTTTAACTTTTCGACTGCACTGCTTTCCTCATCAGAGACATAAAATAATTATAAAATAAAAACTTTTGCGGTCAACACAACAGAGTTCGATTAACTTAATCATTTTTATTTTATAATATTATTTTACGCTTCTAATCGAACAGCAGTGCTGTCAAAACTTCACATAGCAAATCATTTTTCAGGAAGTTTCCGGCAAGTTTACAATGCAAAGGTTGAAAATTTGCATGGCAAATTTGCAGTAAACTTGCGGCAGATACTAAAATGTCCGCAAGGTATTAAGTTTGCACTGAAAAATTGCTGTAAGTTTGCACCAAAAACTTGCTGCAAATTTGCAGCGTAAATTTGCGGAAAACTTGCATAAACAATTTGTAGAACGTTTGCACAGAAAACTTTCTTTAAGTTGAAAAATCAACTTTAAGGATAAATTTATTAAGAATTTGATATTGCAGAAATACAATTAAACAATTCAATTTACATGTTTATTTAAATAGCTTCAAATTTATTTAACCATGAAGTTAATTTTACAACTTGAAGAAAGTTTCGTATACCAACATTCTACAAACTGCTTATGCAAGTTTTCTGTAAATTTACGCAGCAAGTTTTCGGTGCAAACTTAATACCTGGCGGACATTTTAGTATTTGCTGCAAATTTGTTATGCACGTTTCCGACCTTTGCATTGTAAACTTGCCGCAAACTTTCTGAAAAATTTTGTACTATGTGGGAACATTAAAAAAATTTTAGTTTTTTTTATGTTTAACACTGTTACTTTTAGAATTGATAATTTGTCTAATATCTCATATTATCTATTACTAAGTGACAAATTATTGTACTACTACATAAGATTTAAAAACAATACATATTCGGCACAGCACAAATAAATGCAGAGTTCTGTACTTTTAAATGAACACAAATTTTATAGAGATTGAAAAGTTTTGTTGCTGTGTGTGCGTTATCAATTGATACTATTTTTTGTAACATCTCGTATTCTTTGTTAAAGATTTTTTTCTGTTTTAACTTTTTGAAAAATAATATATTCTTGTTGAGGTAATGTATCTACGATAAATTCCGTTATCTTTATGTATGAACCACAATTTAATTGACCAAATAAATTATTTGAGCGCAAATTAGTTTTCATCGATGATAAAAATACACATCCATTTTTTACAATTTTTTTATAAGTACGTGCATTAGTTGATAACATGGAGGAATAGTAAGAAGTAGAATCACTGCACTATGTAAGTGGAAAGGGAAACTTCCGATAGTTCACAGATGTCTGCAGAATGTAAGGGCTTAGGACTTTTTTTGACATGCGCATTGCCGTGATTGTGATTTTCTATGGCGTATATTATTTAGTGCGACTGCTACTATCAACAAAGCATTTTGAGGTTAAGTGGAAGTTGAAATTGGTGATATATATTGATATATCTGGATATAATTAATATGAATACAATTATTAAAACAAGATTTAAAAGGAAAATGGTGAAAAGAAAAATGAATGGTAAGTTGTGCAATTATGTGATATGTGTAATACTATGTAATACTATGTTTTATATGTATAATTTATTGTTAGGTACTTTAGAGACGTAACTGTAAATGTTTATTAAAATGCTAATTATTTTACTGTAAAATAAAATATTAATTTTTGCAAGGCTTTATTAACATTATTTTATTTTATTTCAGAGTTTAAACCAAAACCGTACAGGTTATGTAAAAAGAAATTTAATTTCTGCAAATTGCAAGAGGATTTTAATGACCATTATTTACCTAATAAATATTGGATTTATTCTTTAATTAAAGATGAGGTTTTCGGTTTTCAAAAGATTAAAATGGATTGCAATGTTAGAAAAAGAATAGTTGTATTCCCTGATTTACATATTGAAATTTATGTTGATGACAAATTGACTCCTTTTTCAAAATGTATAAGATTATGCGACATGAATCATCTGTGTGAAATAGTAAAATGTGTCGATAAATTTTTATTGTCGAAAAAATGTGAGTAACTTATGAAATTTCTATTATTGAAAGATCTGTTGAATTGTATATAATTTTTTTATTTGAAAGAAAAATTATTTTTTATTTGAAGAAATGTCAAAATTGTGAATAATAATTAATTTTGTACGCATGTAATTGTATTAAAATGATGTAATATAATTTATAACAATATGTATGAAATATGTATCAATATATTTACTTTTTAATAAAATAAAATATTTGAAAGAAAGACATAAATTATTTTTTCTTTCCATAATTCGATGTATTTCAAACTTATTAATGAAAAGTTTAATTAAGTTTAATTTAATCTGACTTTGACTAAATTGAAATGAATGTGATTAAAGAAATTTAAAATGTATATTTTCATTAACTTTTACATGACATTTGAAGTTTTTTACTGATAAATTATTAATAACATTAGAATTATGAATTTTTTTCAATACACTTAAGGTAGGAAAGATGCACATATGTAAATTAAAAGGTTAAATTATGATCCAAACAACGCATATAATTGTATAAAAATAATTTATTTATTACATAACATGTGACAACGATAAAATACAATTTTCTTACCCAGATAAATCTTTAAAAAATTCTTTATTCTTTCATAATGTCTATTTTTAAAATACTAAGTAAATAAATACTTTTTTCTTTAATATATATTTGTCACAGCTTGCAGTACATTTTTTTAAAACTTGCTTCTTTCTTTGGTACTACTTTCATCATTGACGGAATTTTATTTTCCGTCTCTTCATAATTATGTGTTATCTTAGGTTTCTTGTGCTGTGCATTTGTATCTTCCGTTCTCGGCTTCTTTGGTCTTTTTGTTGCTTTAGTAGTCATTTTATTATCTGGATTATGTACAAGAACCTTCCTTTGCTTCGTAATAGTATTTTTTTGTCTTGAAACGCTCTGCTTGATTGTTCTATTTCTTTTTCTTGTTATGACTTCGTTTTCCATCGAATTATTTTGAATAATTTTTCCAAATGTTTGCTTACAAGTAGTTTCTGAACCTGCAACATTGAAAGGTTCAAATATCTCATCAACATTCATAGGAGCAAAAAGGTTTTGCATTTCTTTCGTCTCAATGGAAGCCTGTGGAACTTGTTCGATGAAACTTTTTTTCCTTCTTTGTCATCTGCTGCCAACGACAGCTTTGCCAATTTTCGTTTCTCCCTAGTTTTTAACTTCTCAGCCTCATTATTTTTGTTATTTTGTTTACACAGGAAGTACATCCTCGTAGTTAAGTAATAACTTATTATTTTATGGGTTAAAGTAACTGCATGTTGTTTACACCCTACAAGTGAAATTGAAGGTAATTCACAGATTGCTTCTGTAGCATGAATAATGTATCAGAAGTTAAATTTCCAGATTGTACAGTACTTAATATTCCTTCTTCTAGGGTTGATGTTAGATTAAAAAGTTCTACAGAAGGATAAATCAAAAAACCTCTTGATTTTAAGTCTATTAATTTGCAATTTTCTGGAACACTTTCTTTGGAGTCTAGAATTAAGAAATTTTTACAATCGTCGCAATTTGTATATTTCTTATTCACTATACACGTTGAAAATTTAAAAGCCTTCCTAGCAACGAATCCAGCAATATATGCTATGACATAATCTGAAGAAGTGGATTTATATTGATCGTGGTCCTCTAGATACTTTGTAGTATCTGCAACACCATTACAACTTTGTCTTTTTTCAATAATTTTTTGTCACAAGTGCATTCATCACTTCTCCGCTTGTTATATTACATCCACGTGGAAGTTTCACTAAAGAGTTCGTTGATATCAACCGAAACATTTGAATGAATAACGATGAATCAGGGTGATCATTTGATCCACACGCTTTCCTCATAAGGCCGAAAAAGCGCTGCAAAATAATAATTACATTTATTACCTGTTTTGAAACAATAATTATATTTATTTTAACCTTAAAAAGAAATATAAGAAATATAAGAACCTCTAAATTATCTTGATTCAGGCGAGCTGTCATCACGCAACTGAAATTATGCTTCTCTATAAGAAATTTTGATATTTCAAGTGCTGCAAGTAAGGAGACTTTGAGTCTATACAAAGTGGAATTACTAAATACTTTAATATTCTTGTTCTTTACAACCTTTTTCCCAAGTACTCAGGTACTGTAAAAAAATCTCGATCGCCTACAAAATTAATTAGAACTTTGAATAATCTAAATAAAATAATGTGGTATAAATAATAATAAATATTTTCCCTGTATAAATCGTAAGAAAGGAAAAATGTAAATATGCGTCATGAAGGGTGTTAGGGTATTGTAAAATTTGAGAATTCAATTTTGATCATGCACTTATGAAATTTAGAAGTTACAAATAACAATCTTAAATCAAATTCCTTACAGTCCACTGGTTGTTCTTAATCTTCAGTCCATTAAAAGGAGTTCTACAGTTCATTGCTGTTATAAGTCCCTTAATCGTTCTGCGAAATTGGATAGATGGTCCGGAATCCATAAGATTTGAATGTTCTTCTTTAAACATCTCCATCGCATCAGCTGCCCCAAAAAACTATAAAAATAGTGTAAAATGACATACAGATTTTCTTGAAAAAAAATATATATTTTTAAAGCACACAAAATTGGTTCTATTAGTTATACATATATATGAAATAAAAATCACATAATCATATAATAAAACAAAGCTTCCTTCAGAGGAAGCAAAATCATATAAACTATCATATAATAAAACAAATTGAAAGTTTGAAAAAGTGTCAAGATTTTAAGTTCAAAAATATTAAAAAAAAAAAATGATATTAATACTTGGAAAGCTAGAGCGACATTCATATTTTGAAAAAACTGAGGATTAATGTGTTCCTCTCGTATTTGAAAATTAACTTTTAGATTATAGACCTTTGGATTCTCAACAGCAAATATTGCTCGACAGTGTTTTAAAGTAATAAATCCATCAGGTGTCTAAGAAACATAAAAAACACAATAAAAACAATTATTTTAATTTACAATAAACTATAATAATATTTTTTGCTTACCCAAATATAACGACCGTCCTGAAACTTACATATAAAATTTCTTAAATTTTTTATGAGATACGGAAAATCTGACACACACCATAATTGGCGGTTTGAATCCGTAATATGAGCAACTGAAGGTTTTTCTGCTGTTACTCCAAAGAGATCCCACATTGATCGATTCCAGCTCTTTCCGCTAAAATAATACATTCCATGACGAGTTGATGCAGTATTGTTCCAGTTGCACTACCTTTACTTAAAAAGCCGGCCAGAGTCTGCACCCACTTGCCCTTAAAAGGTTGGAACATGAGAACAAGAGCATGATCTCCTCTTTTACGGGACTGGTGTTTTGGAGTATAAGCTCCTAAATCCATGAAGCCTTCCACTTTCAGACGATTTCGATTAAATACTAAAGTTGTAGATAGTTTCATCTCATCTAATAGCAACATACCACGCAAGTCTAATGATTCCATTTTAGCCGTTTTGAGAGCTAACATTTTGAAAGTACTTTCTAGAAAGCCATATGTTCCTCCGATAAATTTAACGTATCTATCTAATGTCTTGATAGAAGGTAACACGAGAATTTTATGTTTTCGTAAATGAATGTAAGTTTTTCTACTTTTAATTTTGATTATAAGACATTCATAGATCCACTGATTTGCAAATCGAAAACCTCTAGAATCTTTAATTTTTGAGGCATCCAAACAGGCTTTTACTGACAACTGCTGCGAAGGTGGTAACTTTTGCAGTGCTTCGTATACTGCTCTCTCACCTATTTTTTTCGACTGCTAATGAAGTTTTTTAATTACTGCCTTAGACTTCTCCTTCTAAAATTATAAAATTAAAAAATTTTAAATTATAAATTAAAACATCAGTTTTATCTTATTTATTTCATGAAAAGAGAAAGAAGATGATGGATACAGATCAATTATACCTAATCGTGCATACTTCATGTTTTGCCTGGTTCTTTGACGATATAAATTTCTACAACGACCTTGTGCTTTTCTTATCTTATGTAGAGCAATTGTTCTCTTTTCGTATTCAGAAGATCTTTTTCTATCATTATTTATCGCAAAATTTAATACAAAAGTCGCATCTCCTCTTCTTAGGACCAAAGGTTTTTTTATAATCTATAATTACGTATCCAGGACAATGTCGCGAGCCAGTTATAAAGTCCATTTTAACACATGGTTCTACCGTTGAGATTATATCTATTAGTGTCTTGCAATCTTCAATGCTGTTTACTTTTTAAAACTCCGGCAGATGAATTTCGTTTTCTTTTAAAAAAATCTAAAAAAAAGTACATTATTTTGTGTTAAGTTCATATTATTATTATTATTTAATTTTATTTATTATTATTTAGTTATACATGCTTGAACAATCCCATTTTTAAAGATGAAAAGTCGTTTTATAATGCATGTGTGATTCGGATTCCACCAGAACCATGCTGCACGATCATCAGTTACATGTGCAAACCGAAGTCCCTTCTTTTCCTCGTTACTAAATGGATGAATCATTGTATAGCTTTTTTTGAATTTAGAATCAATGCCTCTAGCTCTTTATCAAATCCTTTTTTATCGGAACCTTTGTCACGTACTTCCTTTTTAGCTTCATCAACTTTATCTTTTCGTAAAATTTCAGTGAAATTTGCAGGCAATTTAAGCTTAACAGCACAACTATTCCTTGAAAGCAGTTTTGCAGAAAAAATACACGGAACTGCATCTTCATTAAGTAAAGGATGTTTTCTTGTAATTCGTTCAACTACTCCATTCTTCTTATAAATTAAACGCTCTCTATCAATATCCTCAGATTTGAAGTGTACTTCACAGAGAGCATGAGTTAATTTCAATTCTTTTTTCTGATCTGGGATTGCTTTTTTCCAAGCTTCTAACACCTTCTCCTACAAAATAAAAAAGTAGATAAAATAATAAGAAGAGATCAAAATTATAAACACTTTTACATCATAATAACTACAAAGACGTAATTATCTTATACTTACAGAACGAGGCTTACAAATACTTCTTTTTGAGCAGTGCTTTGGCAATTTATCAACTGATGCGGAAGTTGAATTGCAGTCTTTTATAAAGCACTTCATTTCTAAAAAATAAACATTTTTAAAAATAATATTACAAAGTATGATTGTTATTGTAATAAATTGAAAAAAATTAGGCCAATTCACAAGTACTTAGTCTTAGAAATCTTTTTTTTTAATTTTATATTTTTTCAAAGCAATTCTTTTTAATTGATAAAATATGTAAATACGCAAATAATATTAATAAAAACAATAAAATCATCAGCTATTACAGTGTAATTGAATTTATTTTAGGTTATGTTATCTTGCATCAAATTATAACACCTTAAATTATTACATAAGCTTAATTTATAAATATACTTAATTCACATTCACATCCACTTGTCAATATTTTTTTTAGATTTGCCAATTTCTATAACACGGAATATTAAGAAATTTTTATTCCACGTGTGGAACAACTTATTCCTCCATGACATATACATACACAGCACAACAGTGATTTTCGCACCATCGAGAGAGAAACATAAGGTAGAAAGTGACAGAAATAGCATTACTGCGCATGTCAAAAAAAAGTCCTAAGCCCTTACATTCTGCGACAGTCTGTGAACTATCGGAAGTTCCCAGTTCCACTTCTGAGCGGAAAAACAGGGGGAGATACTACTCCTTACTATTACTCCATGGTTGATAAATTTAATTTCTCAATCCACTCTAAACTTACAGCAGCTGAAATTCCAAAATATGGTGCTTCTAAACTTTTAAATGTATTTTGAATTCGTGCAGAACCAATTTGGGAACGATAATTTTTTGTTTCTAAAGAAGAAAAGTGGCAAAACTCGTTTAGAAAGCAATAGCAAAGAATTATGTAAGGCTGTATTACGAGAACCTTGTTGGTAGACGCCTTTTGCAGAGTGAATCACATTAATTAATTTTCCGTTGGCTGATTCGAATAGAAAAACTGAATGTGTATATAAAGGTCCCCAATCTAAAACACTTATTGCAAGATGTAATAATAGGTGAACATTAAATGTCATTGCTATTGAGGAATATAAGAGTTCCGTTTGCGCTACAAACTAATGAAGCAATAGATCAGATTTATTAATATCTAAAATTGTAATTTTTTCTTGTAAAAGAATATAAAGATCTTCAACTAATAATAACCAATGCATAACAAATCGATTAGGAAGAAACTTTTGAATAATAGGAATACTATAAAAGAGAATCCAATTTTCCCATTCGCGAGATTTCCAATATTCTTTTTCTTTTAGAGAGCGCGATAGTCGACCAATTTTATGTGGAACTGTTAAAGAATTTAAAATTTCGTCTATTTCGGTTATATTTTCTTTTTTAATTAAACGGGAAGTTTCATGTTTAGTGCCGAACCAATAATTAGCAAATTGTTTGCCTATTCCTTGAAAAATGTGCATGTAGTCTGAAACGAAACCAAAAATTATGTTGAACATGAGAAGATTAATTAATGGACTAGGTCCCTTAAAGTCGAAGCATGGTTTTTTAGCAGTACCTGTTTCCATGTGTTCAATAATGTCCAATTCATTTCTGGGAGCTACAATTGCATTGGTCAAAGGATATTTATGACTGCCTGAGTTTGATTTTTTTAGAGTTTTCAACCCATGAAGCTTTATTGAGACACCAATTGCACCCGAATTTTCCATTGAATTGGATTAAATTGAGCATAGGCGCTCTAGCAACTGAATCTACACTTGCTACTAATGGAAACACTTTAATTGTGGTTTCCTTGTTCTTTAAAATAAGATTAATTCCCTTTGTAGATAATATATTCATATAATCGACGAAATGACCAAGGTGAGCTTAATGGCATTTATATTCATGCAAGGTTTGTTCCTACCGAACCACATACCTATAAGAATCATTTCTGTAGTTCTAACCTCATAAGGTAGCTCATTAATCATTAGATATATGAGCCATATAGAATATAAGGATGATTCAAAAAGAGGAGCTCCATCAGTGTTGAAAATGACAGTTATATACTGTTTTCTGTCCGAAGGATCTAAAACATGACTGAACTGTTGATACATTTAACCGTCATAAATATCTTTAATTATATTTTTGTCATGCTTTCTTTTATTCATAACGTAATGAAAGTATTGACTATTAGTCTCTATCTATTCAGATATAGATTTTGATACATTAAAGTACACAAAAAGTTTTTGTAAGTGGGATCTAAAAAATTAATTTTCGTCGTACATGAATGACAGTCTCTAAATTTATCAGACCTCATGAAAGAACCTATATTTATTCCGCATTCTGTGCATATGCCATTAAACGTAGCATTATTTGAAGGAGTAAAAAGTTTGTCTATGAGATACCATGAACCAGGTACTATTGCGCTTGAAAATATAGAATTTATCAGCTGAAATAGGTTTAGAACAGCATGTCTATTATTGAAACTTTTAATCTTTCTGCACACCTCTAATTACGAGAGGTAATTACATGAACTAATAGCAGTCTAAGAAAGTGAATGTACGTATGCGTACTTCAGTAACATTAACAATATCTCCCCCACATTTTTATTGACATTCACATCAATGGGTTTAAAAGTACCATCTTTTTTTAAGAAATACATCTAGAGCAATTATTGTTTCATCTTGTTGATGTGATTCTTCATTTGGCTGAGACGTCCGATATTCGATATCATCCTCTTCACGTAATTCAACATCAAATTCACTTGCACTCTGAAAAAATTTTTATTTAAGTATATTAAACATTTCTTTCAATAAAAAATGTTTTTAATGCAAGATCCCTCATAACACAGGGATATTCAGGATATCCCTGGGACGTCTAAGGGATATCTTTTTGCTTTTGGCGGTTTGGATATCCCAAGGATATCCCAGGGTCGTCCATGGATATCCATAGGATATCCTTGCGATATCCAAACCGCCAAAAGCAAAAAGATATCCCTTGGACGTCCCAGGGATATCCTGAATATCCCTGTGTTATGAGGGATTTAACTATAAAAGATAACGACAAATAGTGATTAGAGTTGCATTTATGTATTTTTGTTAAAATAAAAAAATAGAATTTGCAATTAAAAACTAAGAAAATAATTAACAATTGAAATATGATTTAAACTTTGTTTTATTATGTTATAATCAAAATTATTATATTTAAAGATTTATGTTAAAAAATCTTAAAGTTATGAAAAATTTTTTAGGATAAAATTGAAACTTGAAAAATTTATGAAAATAAAAAAAAATAGAGGTGTGCAGAAAGATTAAAAGTTTCAATAATTTTAATAAAGAACTGTTAAGATATCTTTTAAGTTAATTTTTTAAGAACTTAATAAAAGATTTTTTGTGTAAATAAATTTGTTGAAATAATTTGTTAATTAATATTTCAAGAATTTAAGGAAAATTATTTTCTCAAGCAATTTGACACCTATTCTTACCTCATGTTCGTAATATTTGTAAAATCTACGATTTTCATCTTCAATCTCCACATCTTCATTTATGGAATGCATTTCCACAATATATTTAGCATCCACAAAATCTTCATTGCAAGAGTATGAATTTGAAAGACACTCTTCCTTGTCCAATTCTTTTACACTATTGTCTGATTTCTCTTAAAGACAATATCGAGAAGAATTTTCAAAATTGTCTAATGCATCATAATATTTTTCGTCTTGAGTTTCTGTTCTCTAATCGTCATAATCACTTTGAATAAAGTGCTTTTTAGGTATTAATTTCTTCTACAATAAAAAACAATTTTGTAAAAATATGAAATAAAAGAGAAGTATAAATAAATAATAATATAAATAATAATAATAATAATAATAAAGTGGAATTCAACAAACTAGTACCCCACCCAGTGGTACAGGGACATGGGATGTCTTTAGGACTTCCTTAAAACATCCCATGTCCCTGTGCGCACTGGGCATAATATTATCCCTACAATTTTTTGGTCACAAAACTCTAAAAATAATGCAAAATATACAAATTAATGTATTAATAAAAGTTCAACATAAGGAAAAAGAACATTTTTTAATTTTTAATTCAAAAAGTTTAATTTAAATAAATTTTTATTTTGTTAATTTGATTTTATAAACTTAAAACATTAAAGGAGCATCATTTTACGCACGCATTTTGCTGATATAATATAATATTGTAAAGATATGACTTTTACCTTGCAGCCAGTTATTTTAATTTTAAAAGCTTCAATAGTATTAACATCACTGTCAGAACTAGAAGTCAGCATTTCCTGTAAACACCATTTTATTATTAAAAATTATAGTTATGTCCGTTCACTAAATGACATTTTTTTATTTAAAGCTGTGTATTTTAATTGATTCTTAAAATACGACTGAGAATCAGTGAATCTAATGAATTGTCATTAAAGAATAAAGATTAATTATTACATACCACATCTTCAGTTTCTTCAAAAACTTCTTCTTCTCCTAAGTCATTTTCTATTATATTTTTTTTCATCAATTTTTCTAATTCTTCTTTTTTTATATCTATATGCAGTCGTTCGTGGTTTTGACTTCGTAGAATTTCTAATATAATCCCTATATGTTGTCGATTTCTGTGCCATTGGAAACATTTACAAAAGTAGCATAAAAATAATCAATTGTTTAAAAAAATAGAACTACATGTCCTTCTAGAAGGTTAATATAAGCCAATTTCTTCCAATCTTTAACAGTTCTCAGCGCGTCTAATTTTGATAAACATTTATACTTAAATTGTAATTGCTAACTACAGCTATTTTTCTCTAACTTGATATCTTAACGTTTTAAACGTAACGTTTAAAAAGTCCAAGCAGAAATGTCCGTTGCCCTGCCACGTAGTTTAACACCGAAATTGTACTGACCGTCAATATTGACTGCTATCTGAACCAAACAGTACTGTCAGCACACTTGCCAATAAACAGAATCACTACTATTTCTAAAGTAAAAAACATGAAATATAAATGTTGTTATAAATGTTCTCACAGGTTAAAAACGACTATTATAATAGTTGTTTTGTTAATTATTATTGATTTAATAAAAGAAAATAATTATTATTTTTAAATTTTTTTAAAACATTTTTAGAAGCATATTTTTGCTGTACATCAATTATGTAAATAATTTATTAAACATTTTAAAAAACTTTATTATATTTTTATAATAAAAACAATTTCATTTAAAAAAAATGTAATTAAAAATTAAAAAATTTTTTTCATAAATTATTAAAAGTAATTATTATTTATAGGTACTATTATTATTATTATTATTATTATTTTTATTATAAAGTGTATAGCTTCAAATGTATTAATTTTTTATTACAAATATTGGAGAATACATCTCCAAAATTCAAATGGTAGCATAATTGAAGTCCCTCCCAATCTCGCTTGGCAGTACGTTATGCGTATCCGATATACGTCCTCTAGGACTAGCGTTCGATCCATCTAGCGTGCAAGATTTTCTAATCTAATTTCTCAGTTTTTTGTGTACAATTGTAGTTATTAATGTGAATTGAAAATGGATTTAAATTATAAGTAATATTAATAATAATAATTTAGAAATTAGTAATAATTTGAACAAATAACTTGGTTTGTGAGAAATAGTAAAAAAAGTTACGAAGACTATAAAAGCATTGTAACGCTGAATTAATTATAAGAGAATTTTTAATAACATTTACTAGTTTAGATAAAAGAGTTCAGAATGAAGAGGAAATAAAAAGAATATTAAAAAAAGTTCAAAAAAATATAAGTATTTTAAACATTAAATATATTTAAGAAAGTAAAAGAAACAAACATGCATTAGTACTGATGGATAAACAAAACAAACGGCAGTCGTTCGTAAGTCCTCAGCGTCCCTTATTTTTAAACTGACACAAACTATATATTTTATAAGAAGAATATAAAATATATTTATAAAATGCAATTAATGTTTTATATCGTTTAATAATTTTAAACGTACATATTTTATAAATTAATTACTTTTCTTTTTTGTTAAAGCTTAATAAAATTCTCAAAACTTACTTGAAATTGTTTCTCGATGACTTCTAAAAGTGAGATGCTAATGAAGCTTGCTTATAAATTCAATATTTTCGTACACTGCTTTTTAATCACAATATGGGACTGTATTCATGAACTACCCCCAAAAAAAGTTCTTGAATATCTTGCACTATGCAATAAAATATATCTCAGATGCATTTGAAAAAGTTAAATTTTTAAAGTAACCTGTGCGAAATTAACGTTTCAAGCGAATCTAAAAAAGGGATGGCAACCGAAACCAATAAACGAAAAAACAGAAATTTTGAAGAAACCGAAAACAAATTTATTTGAAACCTAAAACCGAAACTTTTATTATAAAAATTTTAAAACCTTTATTTCAAAACCGAAATTTTGGTTTTTAATATAAAAGTTTAACTAAAAATAGTAGATTTTTAAAAATACTACGTTTTGTTCACTATTGAGAGTTTCAATGATAATACTTATAAAATAAATTTATAATTTATAAATATATGATAACTAATTAATACATGTATATATTCAGTTAAAAATAATTAAAATCCACACAAATATTTTCATTCATCAACCGAAAAACCAAAACCTTTAACTGAAAAAACTGAAGCTTTTTAAAAACCGAAAACAAGAAACCGAAACCGAAATTTTTGACTTTAAAAATCGAAACCCTAATACTGGAACCATAACCCTTGAAGAAATAACCGAAACCGAAATTTTTTTAGAAGAGTACAGAAAAGTAGGAACCGAAACCGAAAAAATTTCCGTTTCCATCTCTGGTCTAAAATTACTAAACGTACACTGGTTACTGGTCATATTAAACTAAATTACTGAATGTACGAGTGTGAGGTTTTCAAGAATCTTATCCCCACTTTTCAGAATTGTATAGAGTTTTCCAATAAGAGCGCTGTTCACTAGTCCATTCGAGCTGATTAGTTTGATTCAGTAGTGGGGACCTTCTCCCAAAATGTGTGGCTGTCTTATATGTATGCCTACTCTAGCAATCAGTTACTCCGTTGCTTTTTGGCTGTCTTTGTTTCTAATATGTATTTACAATTTTAAATCCATATTCTACTTCTATAAGTGTTCCTTTTTAGCTAAGTTTTATCTTTAAAGATGTGTGATACTGTTTTTACACATCCTTTAGTGAAATATCTACAAGATGGATTTTTGGAAATTGTGCCAGTCGACAGAATCCAGGATTTCAATCCAAGAACAAAACGTGATTTTAATATCAATACTGTTTACCAAACCTCGTGGTTCGACTCAAACGAAAAAGATGAAGAAAATAAATGGAAATTATTTGATTCCATTGTGTATTTTATTGGAAGTAAGTAATGTATTTATAAATTTTCTATTTAAAAACATTATTTTTATATAGGAATTCATTTTAAATTTCTTTAAACCATAAACATACTATTAATTCTTATTTTAAAGTAACTTTTTAGCATGTTAGGGGCCTAAGCATAATTGTTTTGTTAGGTCTTAGGAATCGTCTGTAAAATAAGTAATGTCCCATCTGAAGGTCACCACGTATAATTTGTAATATAGATATAAACATGAAGAGAGAAACAAAAATATTTGAATTCATGTGATATAACTTATAAATGACTTGTTAGATTAAACTTATAATTTTTGACACAGAAATTTCTTTTCTTTGTCGACAAAAAAATAGTATTATTATTATTATTATATGAAGCGCAATGCCTGCTTAGCACGCAATTAAGAACATTTTATAAAAATTATTAAATTTCTAAAAAAATTATTCTTAGTAAAAAAAATGGTTTTCAATTAATTATCAAGATATTCATAAAAATTGTACATTTATATACACACGAATAAGATAATCACGGATTTTTTTAACCTTCTGCTTACTCGTGTGACCTTTATAGTCTATAATCGTCTATTTGGGCGTTCTATGGGTTAAAAATCATTATTGAGGATGACAAAGACAAGATTTGTAATCCCCCCTGCTACAATACTTTAATTACTAAATATTCAAGCAAATAGTACAAAATGTATTATTTAAACGCAAATATTTTGAATTTAAACATATTAAAATTGTAGTTCTCTTACGTTATAAGAAATTTTTTTATAAAGTTTTAAAAGTTCAATTACACTTAATTTTCTGTTTGTATTCAAATATTTCCATAAATAATTATAAAATAAAACTTATAATTTTTATAATTTTTTGATTTCATTTTATAAAGCAAGCGAAGAGGATGTTATGCAGCAGAGAAAAGCGTGTGGTCGATTGAAGAAACCCACTGAAAAAATTTTGGTTCCACATTCTTCAAATGATATTGATAAGGAATGTTTACATGAAAAGTTATTATTTTTTATTAAAATATGCGTTTTTAATTAGTATTATATATGAAAATTTGGCGATGGTAGAGGATGGCAATATCATCAATTTTGTTAGACATCGCCTACTATTCTAATTTTTCCTGCCTGTACATTTAAGGTAAAAAATTGAAATGGAAGTGCATCCTACAGATTTTTAATGCTCTTTTGATTGGGCATTTTTTTAATGGTTGCAAACAAAATTGATGATATTGCCCCCCCTTTACAACCGGCAAATTTTCAAAAAAGTGAAAAAATTTTTTTGGGTTATATTACTACCAGATAGGACAATAATTCCC
>JUFY01021378.1:0-11698 GCA_001855655.1 Leptopilina clavipes | reverse complement strand
TTTTGTTTTTTAAATTGTTTCTCCTTTTTTTTTAATTTCTTTGCTATTTTAATTTTTCCTTTTTTTGTTTCTATTTTATTTGTTTTTCCTTTTTTTTCTCCTTAAAAACATTTTTAAAAATTTTCTTTGTATTTTAATTATTCTTTCTTTTGTTTTTTAAATTGTTTCTCCTTTTTTTTTAATTTCTTTGCTATTTTAATTTTTCCTTTTTTTGTTTCTATTTTATTTGTTTTTTTTTTGTTTCTCCTTACAAACATTTTTGAAAATTTTCTTTCTATTTTAATTATTCTTTCTTTTGTCTTTTAAATTGTTTCTCCTTTTTTTTAATTTCTTTGCTATTTTAATTTTTCCTTTTTTTGTTTCTATTTTATTTGTTTTTCTTTTGTTTTTCCTTGGAAACATTTTTGAAAATTTTCTTTGTATTTTATTTATTCTTTCGTTTGTTTTTTTAATTGTTTCTCCTTTTTTTTAATTTCTTTGCTATTTTAATTTTTCCTTTTTTTGTTTCTATTTTTTTTGTTTTTCCTTTTTTTTCTCCTTACAAATATTTTTGAAAATTTTCTTTGTATTTTAATTATTCTTTCGTTTGTTTTTTAAATTGTTTCTCTTTTTTTTAATTTCTCTTCTATTTTAATTTTTCCTTTTCGAATTTTTATTTTGGTTTTCTTTTTTTTTTTAAATTTCTCTTCTATTTTAATTTTTCCCTTTCGAATTTAAATTGTTTCTCCTTTTTTTCTTACTTTCTTTTGTATTTTGATTCTTCCTTGTTTGGCTTTAAAATTTTTTTTTTAAATTTTTTTTTTAAATTGATTACCTTTTTTTAGGTAATTTTTTTCTCCTTTTTCTTTTTCGTTTTTTGAGAAGCGTGATGGAGAATTTTCAATTTAGCATAAAAGGACTCATTCGAATTATATGAAAGATGAAAGTTTTGATTCAAGTTGCACTCTTTAGTGGCTGTTAGTTAAGCAAAAGATTCAACAGAAACCGAAACTCTATTTTAGTCCCCCTCCCTTCCTCTCTCTCGCCCCTCTCCAAAAAAAGACCCTAAAGATCAGTTTGAAGTATTTCTCAAGACTTTATAACGTAATTATAAAAGTTAAATTATAGATGTAAATTGAAAGGAGGAAAATGGAAAATAACAAAGAGAATAGAATGAGCAATGGAGAACCGTTTCTATTTTGAATTTCTTCTCGTCCTATATTAAAATATTTAACAAAAAATATTATTTAAATATATCACGAAACGAGAATGAATAATTAAAAATATTTTTCACATCTAGAAAATTGTATCTATTATTGCAATAATTATTTTTTACAATTTTACAATTTTAATTACAATAATTATTTTCTCAAGTGTAAACTGTTTTCGTTTATTTTCTCACAGGAAAATATTTTCGTTAAAATGAAAATTCGTTGATCTTCGCTTCTTTCGCTATTTTCTGTTATTTTTTTCTTCTTCTTCTTTTCTTTTTTGCATAGACAATCTAGTCATTCATCTTGCATCACACAGAGAATTAGATGAGTCTGTCTGTAAAAAAAAGGAGAGAGAGAGAGAGAAGGCATGTCTGGTGTAAGGCATCAGGCATTTTCCATTTATAAGAAAATACGCTCGGCAGTTTTCCATTGGGAAGGAAGCGCCGACTCGGTGCGATCTTTATTTGTCCTTATTGTCCAGAAAATAGGAACGTCGTATCCGACTGCTTTTCACTTTCCCCTCCCCCGATGCCTATTTTTTTCTTCTTCTTTGCTTTCTGCTTTTTTTTAATGTTGCCTAGGAAAATGTCTGTCTTTCATTCATTTTTGATTTACTTTCCTCTTTCGAATTCACACTATTATGCAGAGGAAAAGAAAATCTTTTTTCTTCCTTTTCTCACAAGGGAAATGATTTTAATTAAGAGAGAGAAAAAAAATTACAATTACTTTCTTTATATGGTTTTTATTTTTAAGAATTTCTTCTTCTTCTTCTTTTTTTTCTCTTTTTCGGATATTCGATATTTCGAGTGTAACTTATTGGGAGAAATAAAATTCACTTAGAAAGATTCAGTATATATTCTTGATATCATGAGCGTCTATTAAATCAATTTGAACAGTTACTTTGCTTGGCATGACTGGCTTCAGCCATGAGTTTTTGATCGAGTTGGATCTCATTTTTCATCGTCAAGCCCGTTAATTGATAGCCGCTCACCACAGACATTTCCCTTCATCGTTTAGAAGAAAAGTGAAGTTCGTCCATATTCTGTTTGAAAAATCTCTCTATATATATATATGTATATAAGAACCAGATAGCACAGACATTTCTTCCATCCTTTTTTCCCCCACACTCCATTCTAGAAAGGGACCCGCATCGATTCACGAGAAGTAATTCGCAGACAAACAGAAAACTTGTATTTTAAAATGTCTTGGGAAAAATTTATTTTCTCACGATTCTTAATTTCTTTTTCCTCGCAAAAAATTCTTTTTCTCTCTCTTGAAGAATTTTTTTTTTCTTTTTTTCTTGTCAGTCAAAATTGAAATATGTTTTATAGATTACAATTTGCTTTTTCCATTGGAATTTTTCGTTAGAAAAGCACATGTTTCCTTACAGGTCAAAGATTTCTTGATTTCCAATGAACTGAAGGGCTGATTGATGATGTCGACGGTGTTTTATATATAAAAGATGCACGGGAACATCTTTCTTTTATTTCTCGTTTTTTTTCTCTCTCTCGCAACTAACGGAAAACGTAACGGTACAGCCGTGATAAATGAAACTTGATGACATGAGAAAATGCGATAACTAATTTATAGTTAAAAGTGTAACCTGGAAGAGTAAAGAATCGAAAATATTCGAAGTAAAACGTTTGGAGAGAAAGCGAGACAGGCGCTTTGTATGAAAAAAATTATATGGTACAAAAAAAAAACAGAAAATTAAAAATTAAAAACAAAATTAAAAATTAAAACCAAAAATTAAATTTTGATTTGTAAAATTTTTCTTGTCTTTTTTTTCGAAAGAATTGATTTTGAATTTAAACATGAAGGGAATGTAAACGAGATATAAGTTGCATTTAATTTCCCCCTTCTTCCCTCCAACCCAATGTGCTTGAAACTCTCTCGCAGTCATGAAACGTCTCAACTAAAGTAGTGAATTGCGTTTATATATGTATGTTGAACTTTTCGAAGGAGTCATCTTAAACAAGTTTAAAGCTAAAAGCAGTTTTGGCAACTTGTTTGAGTTATCTGAAAATCCACTCCCCTAATTTCTCCCGCAAGTGTCACGTGAGATTCAAGCCTGCTCTCGGGAAGTGAATATCTGTGACAGCTGTCGCCGACTCTTCCGCGGAGCCATTAGTATGTTGATAGGATAGCACACACAGCATGGTGAGCAAAAACCTCGAGCTGTGAAAATTCTCGGAATTATCCAATGGAATTCCTAGGAAAATTTTCCTTCTCGTCGGAGCGGAAACTGGGAAAGATAATTCACATAGAGATTTTTCAATTATTGGCTGAGGCATTCCTGTTTTTTTTTTCTTTTTTTGACACGCCATTCAGACAAATACTGTTAGATTATTTGATAAAATGTAATTAAAGGATGGGAAAAAAATTAATTCGTAGTAAGATTGAAAAATTTTAAGAAAGGAAATTATTCTATTGATAACTAATTTGGTCTGACGGAAATAGTACTACTGAAAAAAGTACTACTTAAAAATGGTTGGGTAATTGTATTTTTTTTTATTATTATTATTTTCCGGCGTTTTGCATTCTTTTAATGGTAAATTTACTCTGTGAACGTTTTAAGTAGTAGAAGAGAAATTTATTCAGAGTGAAATGATAGTTTGTTTGCTTAGTCTTAGACTTCGACTACTTGAAAAGTCCAAATTTCTCTTCTTCTATAAATTGATAATATTTCGAAAAGCAAACGAAAAATTATTCTGCAAGTAGTAGAAAACAATTTTGGTCAGACTGGCTAACTTAAAATTGTCTTTTACTACTTAATGATTTTTTTACCCTTTAAGTAGTAGAAGAGAATTTTTTCAGACTGTAAATGATTTTTTCTTCTTTTTCTCCGTGAAAACTGTACAAGAAAGTAGTTTTTCTATTTATCTCCCCGTCTGACTGTACGTAGACTTTAACTACTTAAGTCATCCTTTGTTTTTTTCAATCCATAGTTATCAGAGTGGAAAAAATATGTATTTTAAGTAGTAGAAACCAATTCTTGTCAGACTGGGCATAAAAGTCTCCTGTCTGACTAAAATTTGCTTCTACTACTGAAAAACATAAATTTTCTTTCTTTCTCAAAGTTTTTGCTTCCGAAGATCTACAAAATTTACTTTTTCTTCACTCTAAGTAGTAAAGGACTATTTTAGTCAGACCTTGACTGTTTGAATATTTAAATATTGAATACCATCTCTAGTATTTTGAAATAAAAAACCATGATTAATTATCCCAAAGAAAAAAATATTGAATTAGAAATGAAAAAAAATAATTTCAAACCGAATATCCGGGGAAAATTGAAAGAGTAAAAAAAAAAATTTTTTTCTTTATGGATTTTGGAACAAGAAAGCACAAGTACAATCACGCTTTCAAATGCAAAGCAGCTTTGAGATCGATTGAATGTAAATACAAGTAGCTTGTAAAGTTTGACAGTAGTGTGCTTAGTTCCTGACGAGGGTGAAGTCGAAAGCTGAGGAACTGGCTCTGTTGTTACGAAGATCATCGGTTCGTTGGCCAAGCCCCTGAAGTCAGTAATTTCACCTAGAACGTTTCCTTGTCAACTTTACCTATCGCATGTTCATCAAACTAGATCACTGGAAATTTCCTAAACGAATTTACTCGACTTGGAATTTCGACAATTTATGTCTAATATTATTAATACGCAAGTGGTAGAGACAATATATATATATATATGTTGTACACTCGTGTATTTCACCATAAAATCTGAATAATTGCTGAAGGATTAAGGGTGTGCAGAAATTTCCCCCAAAAGCTTCACCACATGCATATATATATTCACCAGTAGTGCAAGTCAGCTTTTCGTGAAATGCATAGCCGAATGAAAATTGCCCTGAGTCTGCATAAAACAGCATTTCGTTCAATCAACCGCGTTGAGTAAGTCACGCATATTAAATCTTCTAAAGAAACTTCCGAGAGTTTTCGATTTTGTTCGAAAATAGAAAGCAAAACTTTCCATTCATTGGATTCTTTTCTCGATTTCTTTTTTCATGATTCTTGGTTATTTCTTGTTAGGTATGAAAACACGGGGAACATGCGTTTGGAGAAAAATTGAATCTAGAAGACAGTTTTGCCATGATTGGGCCAATATTGGCCCAAGGGCGTAGGAGTAGAAAAAATGCCTGGTTTCGAATTTCAATATTGGATGAATATTAGTTGAAGAATTATTTTTACTTCTTACTCGCAGTCTTGGGTCAATATTGGCAAAAATAATTGGTCCTACGTTTAGCCAATTTTCAGCCTAATTTCCCACTGGGTCGAGTTAAGTACCAAGAATAATTTCTTCTCGCCAATATTGGCCCAAGGTTTAAATTCCAATCTTGGGTCAAAATTGGCAATAATATTTGCTTCAATATTGACTCAAACTTCTTCGCAATTTTTCCTTTTGAATCAATAAATAATCCTAAAATTGTTTGGAATACATCGAGGAGAATATTTTGAATTTTCCATTTTTTTCTCAAATTTACCATAATATTTATCAGTGAACAATTTTTTCAATATCAGTGAACGATTTTTAAGATCAATGAATTCACGCAGAATCATAATGAAAAGTTAATAAAGTCATTGAACAATGTCAAATGCGATTAAATGAAAATGTCACGTATTTTTTTTACTTAATTGGAAAAATTTATCTTTATTTTTATTATTACTGTTATTATTTCTGATTATATAATAATTATTACATGTGGAGAAAATTGTCATTTGTGATTGACAATCTTGTAATGGAACATGATTGCCAATGAAATGGGATATATATGTAACGGTTTATCGTGAGATATTGTCTCACGCTCGATTGGTTACGCCCAAACCATGACTGCATTTTCTCCTTCCATTTTCGTGGGAATATTCGAGAATCTAGAGTCCGCTATACAGAATTTAGACAGAGCCCACATCGCCACAGGCTCCACCAGAATACCAGATAGCTTGTAGAGGAGACACGCCCTTGCTCGAGAGAGACGTATGACAATGAAGTTCCGCGATTCGAACGCATCGCACAATCTCACCTCATCAAGTATTTCCCGGGGATTTTGAAAGCAGCGTAAAGTTGAGTCGCAAGCTTTGAACTTATATAGACATACATATAGATATATGTCCCCGTTAGGCAATTTCTAACGAGGCCAAGTCTTATCAGTGTTTCATTCTCCGGAACAATTTTAGCGACACAGAGGAGAATTTTTCATTTATTACTATATTATTAATTCAGTACGCAACAATTTATTATAGTACGCAACAATTTATTATTCTAGTGAATTAAAGTTTCGTGATATTTTATTGGAGGAATTTTTTATTATATTACTTTAGTAAGTAGTAAAATGCGAATTGTGTCCGACTGTCTGGCTAAAATAGACTTGCACTACTTAAAATTTTAAGTTTATAGGAAAATTGCCTTCTACTACTCAATAGTTCCATTGTGCCTACATGTTTAAGTAGTCGAAATACATTTTGGTCTGACTAAATATATTTTTTTCTGTACCTATTTCCCCGTCTGACTAAATAGACTCAGACTACTTAAAATTTTTTTTTTCCTTTTTCAATAAATTGGGAGAGAAAAATATCGATAAATGTATTTTTTTCCATTATTCCAAGTAGTAGGAAACAATTTTAGTCAGACTGGAGAAAAACTACTAGTAATTGACCGGTCTGACCAAAATTGTCCTCCACTACTTAACAATAGTTGCATTTTAACTTCATTTTGAGTAGTAGAAAAATATTCCGGTCAGACTGAAAATAATTTTTTTTTATTCTTATTAACCGTCTGACTAAATAGACTCAGACTACTTAAAACAAATTTTTTTTCTTTATCAATAAATTGTGAGAAAAGAAAACAAAATTTTTTCCCTTTATTCCAAGTAGTAGGAAACAATTTTAGTCAGACTGGAGAAAAACTACTAGTAATTGACCTGTCTGACCAAAATTGTCCTCCTCTACTTAACAATAGTTGCATTTTAACTTTATTTTAAGTAGTAGAAAAATATTCCGATCAGACTGAAAATAGTTTTTTCTATTCTTATTAACCGTCTGACTAAATAGACTCAGACTACTTAAAACAAATTTTTTTTCTTTATCAATAAATTGTGAGATAAAAAACAAAATTTTTTCCCTTTATTCCATAGTAGTAGGAAAAACTTTTAGTCAGACTGGAGAATAACTAATTACTAATTGACCTGTCTGACTGAAATTGTCTTCTACTACTTAACAATATTTCCAATTTACCTACATTTTAATTTTTAAGTAGTGGAAAAACATTTCGGTCCGACTAAATATAGTTTTTTCTACTTTTTTCAAGCTTGGACTACTTGGAAAAATTTTTTTTTCCTTTTTCAATAAATTGAGAGGAAAAAAATATCGAAAAATGTATTTTTCCCTTTATTCAAAGTAGTAGGAAACAATTTTGGTCAGACTACTACTACTAATTTCTCTGTCGGACTAAAATTGTCATCTACTACTTGAAAAGTCTCATTTTTATTTTCTCTACTGTTTTTCTGGCTCAGATTTACTAAATTTAGTCTAAAGGATATTGACAAATTCGTATGTCTGTCTGAAGGGAACTTGTACTACTTAAAATTTAAGAGTCCATTATTATTTATTCCCCAGACTCGAAATAGATCAGATTTAACAATAGAATTCTGTCATTAGGAAAAATAATTCTGTCTGACTAAAACAGTAGTGTCACTACTTGAAATCTATTTTCTTGTTTTCTAAATGATTTTTAGTTCCTAAATTGTTTTTCCAAAATTCTTATTAAAAAAAGAGACACTTGGAATTCTCTTAGTGATTCCCGAACTGTTTGAAATAGAAAAAAATTGTTTTTTTTAAAATTTACTTTCCATCCGAACACTAAAATATAGTGCGACTTAGTGTCACATAAAAACATATATACGATTTACAGAACCCCTTATAAAAAAAAGACACTTGGAATTCTCTTAGTCTAGAATATTCAAGCGGAAAATAATGTGCCCGGGTAAATGGCCCCAAGGTCATAGTTGGGGAATATGAAAAGTAACTTTTTATTGACACTTTTGCGGCAGCTGGAAAGGAAAAGGCAAAAGAGAGAAAACTTAAGGACGTTGGAAGAAGGCTCTCTTAAAAAGCATTGAAAAGCTTTCCTACAACATTCACGTTGGGCAATGACCAGTTTCCTGATTTCAAACAATTCCCATTCAGAAGGCAATTTTGAAGTTCTATGCTTCGTTTTTCTTTTTCTTTTTTTTTTTGGAGGATGTCGACTATGTCCAAACTCCTTTTACGAATAACGTGTGTAATAAAATACTGTCGCGTGCAGAAAAAAGAGGGAAAAATTTCAATTGTTGTTGAAATTTTTTTTTTTTTCAAAAATTCCAAAGATCTTGACGTAAGTTCTTCTTGTATTGAAAGAGAATAATGGTGCAAAACTGTCTTCTTTCATTGCTTGCTTACAGTGAAATAGTTTTCACTTTGCTTTCTTCCGATCTATATATATTTATACTTTTTATTTTGTCACTTTTGTTTTTGACGGGGCAAAATAAAAAAAAAATGTGTTGTAAGCTCTTCATTTTCTTGACTGCTGCTTCTGCTGCTGATTCAGCAAATCCATGAAAGTATCTGTCATAAGAAATATCTTTTAAGCTTAAAACTTTATTGATTCTCCTGTAGAGGATGATGAGATATATACAGATGTTTCTTTGCGCAACAACTTAGAGATTATCGTATAAAAAAAAACAATTCACAGCTATACTTTATTATCAACAAGACAATTTTATAAACTTGAATTGTCATTTCTTTCCTTCTGTGGAAAATATGGGAGAAATATATTTTTACATTGTTTTAATAATTTTCTTCTGTATTTAAAATTAACTTTTTTACTTAATTGATATTCACCATTGTTCGTTTTTTTCTTTTTGACAATAAATCATATATTGTATTGGACCTTGGAGGAAAAATGAAGTTCTATAAGAGAAAAATAATAATTCCGCGTGGCCAAACAAGTCATTCAGAAAATCGAATTTTAGAGGAAAATAAATCTTTTATAGGATATATGGAATCGTAATATGAATCCAGAATATGAAGCATCGCGAATGCAAGTAGATGTGAAGTTCAATTTAACATTGAAAAGCAAGGCGCAGTGTTATGCTGTACAAAATAGAGTTGATTACATTTTGTGTTACGGTATATATTGCGCCATTTATTCGGAAAGTCCACCAACTGTGTGTCTCGCTTTTTGAGATATACAGGTGCATACATAGATATATACATACATATATAAATAAAAAAACATATAAACATACGTATATACATATAAACATATACAAAGACACAGACATGCATACATAAATATATTATATATAAAATATAAATATATTATAATATTATAATATTATATAATATATTATATATAAAATATAAATATATTTATACATACATACATACATTTATAAATGTAGTATAAAGCCTAGGGGTCTTTGATTAAGATCTTTTTGCCACCAAAAACATTTTAGCGATGCATCATCCTGTTAAATTTTCGTGAAAGGAGTACTCGTCGTTGTCAACTGAGTTCCAGTTTACCAAAGCGAAGGAAATTCAATTTTGACTTTGAACTCAAAACTTCAAAGTATGCTGTTGCCAGTTTGTTGATAAAATTTCTATATTATTAGTTCTTTTTCTTCTTGTTTTTAAGCATGATACATATAGTGAATTAATCACTTTTACGCTTGAATACTCAAGGTAAACGTTTTTTCTTTGTCCCATCATATGCCCTTAATTTATTTTCCAATTGGCCTGCTTCTACTTGTTAGTTTATTACTTGTCTCATACGTATTTTTTCTTCCACAAGTATATATATATTTTTTATCGTTTATAAAAATTTTTTCACAGTATAAATTTTCTGTATATTTATAATTAAATTCAAAAATTATTATCGCATTGGTATAATTAATTTTTAGTAGGTGAAAACGAATTTTTTAGATATTGGATAAATATTATTTGGCACTCAATGAAAATAGATTTTAAAATTTCAATTAAAAAATATATTTTCATTTTTTGTCTGACCTAAATACGTTTCTACTACTTAAAATATATTTGGCACTAAATGAAAAACAGATTTTAAATTTTCATCTGACCAAAATACGTTTCTACTACTTAAAATTGTAAATATTTATTTACCATTAAATAGAAGAGTAAATTTTTACTATTTGTCTGACCAAAATACGTTTCTACTACTTAAAATAGTAAATATTTAATTACCATTAAATAGAAGAGTAAATTTTTACTTTTTGTCTGACCAAAATATGTTTCTACTACTTAAAATAGTAAATATTTATTAACAATTAAATAGAAGAGTAAATTTTTACTTTTTGTCAGACCAAAATACGTTTCTACTACTTAAAATCTATTTGCCACTGAATAAAAGTATATTTTCATTTTTTGTCTGACCAAAATACGTTTTTACTACTTAAAATAGTTAATATTTATTTACCATTAAATAGAAGAATAAATTTTTACTTTTTGTCTGACCAAAATACGTTTCTACTACTTAAAATCTATTTGGCACTGAATGAAAAATATATTTTCATTTTTTGTCTGACCAAAATACGCTTCTACTACTTAAAATTTATTTTTTATTGGGTAAGAAAACAGATTTTAAATTTTCATCTGACCAAAATACGTTTCTACTACTTAAAATAGTAAATATTTAATTACCATTAAATAGAAGAGTAAATTTTTACTTTTCATCTGACCAAAATACGTTTTTACTACTTAAAATAGTTAATATTTATTTACCATTAAATAGATGAGTAAATTTTTACTTTTTGTCTGACCAAAATACGTTTCTACTACTTAAAATCTATTTGGCACTGAATGAAAAATATATTTTCATTTTTTGTCTGACCAAATTAAGTTTCTACTACTTAAAATTTATTTTTTATTGGGTAAGAAAACAGATTTTAAATTTTCATCTGACCAAAATACGTTTCTACTACTTAAAATAGTAAATATTTAATTACCATTAAATAGAAGAGTAAATTTTTACTTTTTGTCTGACCAAAATACGTTTCTACTACTTAAAATAGTAAATATTCATTTACTATTAAATAGATGAGTAAATTTTTACTTTTTGTCTGACCAAAATACGTTTCTACTACTTAAAATCTATTTGTCACTGAATGAAAAATAGATTTTCAATTTCCGTCTGACCAAAAAACGTTTTTACTATTTAAAATTTACTTATATATATATTTATTTATACTACTTAAAATTGTAAATTTGTATTTACTGTTGATTAAAAAAATTAATCTTTTATTTTGCTCTGATCGAAATATAGATTTATACTACTTAAAATTGTAAATATTTAAATACTACTGAATAAAATAAAAGATTTTCAATTTTCGTCTCACCAAAATGCGTTTCTACTACTTAAAATGGTAAATATTTATTTACCATTAAATAGAAAATTGGATTTTGAATTTTCGTCAAACGAAAATACTGTTTCATTACTTAAAATAGTAAATATTTATTCA
>JUFY01021377.1:2827-15736 GCA_001855655.1 Leptopilina clavipes | reverse complement strand
GCACCCTTAGCTGAATGTGTGCCATCTATACATAAAAAATGCGATGACGTCAAACTTGAAATTTCCAAGCGAAACTCATTTGAAAAAACCAAACTTTTTAATGGCACATCAACAATTTTGCTTCTATATACTTTTAAATCATTGTGATTTTTTCTCCTAAGTTATAAAAGTATATAAAAAATCGTAAACTTCCACACTCTTCATAAAAAGTGTATAGGCCATAAAAACTATGAATTTCTATTACTACACATATATATACTTATTGACGAAAAACATTTAACCCTTTGTGCCCTCGGCAAACCCACCATATAAATTTATCAATTTGTTAAAACTTGTTACTCGGGGGTTTTTGAGGTCGCTGATTACGAATTCAATGTCAGATTTTGAAAATTCAAAATGGCGGATCCAATATGGCGGACAAAGTTTTCAAAAATTGCTTGGATTTGCTTAAGAATTGGCAGCCGGGGGTTTTCGGGGACGCTGATTACGAATACGATGTTAGTTTTTCAAAATTCAAAATGGCGGATCCAATATGGCGGACGAAATTTTCAAAAATTGCTTTGAATTGCTTAAAAATTGGTACTTAGGGGCTTTTAGGTTCTCTGATTGCGAATCTGACTACCAATTTTCAAGCAAATACAAGCAATTTTTGAAAAACTTATTTGCCATATTAGATCTGCCATTTTGAATTTTGAAAATCTGACTTCTGATTTGGAATCAGCGACTCTAAAAACCCCCGAGTAACAAGTTTTAAGCAACTAGGAACAATTTTGAAAAAAGTTTTCTTACCAATATTATACCTATTGTTTATAATAATTATAATTGTACTATGTTATTTACCATTTTTTACTCTTAAGAAAATTCTTTTTAATCAACAACATTACTTTTCGTTCGGCCGTATTTTCATTTTCTCTTAAGAGAAATTTTCTTCAACTAAGGACGATCCTCTTAAAATAAGAGGATTCCTTTTGCGGCATATACTAGAGGAAAATATGCATTAAAATAAGAGGCATCTTCTTCAAACATGAATATTTTTAGTTTAAATACCATTTCTTATGTAAATTAAACTTTGCAAAGCTGAAAACTAATTTTATTAGTAACGAATAACGTTACGTTGTAAATAAAAAATTACATTGTGTAAAAATGAGTCACGCAAGGTTTTTTCTTTTATTTAATCAATTAAGAAGCCAATAAAATTAATTTCCTGAGTGTGCCTCAAAAAAAAAATTTCATTTTCCTACACCTCAAAGTTTAAAAGTTCTAGAATAATGCCCATATATACTAAACTTTGATATAAGTCAGGATACCAGCAAAGGAAATCGACCTACGTAACGACCTAACAAATCTTTCTTTTTATTCTTTTTGCCCTCTATTTCATGCTTTCACATACTCGCACTTATTTCGGTACATTACACATTTTTCACGCTCAGGAGAAACGAAGAATGAAAAAATAATATAATACTGAAAAGTATATTTTACTTTTTTCAAAACTATCATTATTTCTATTTATCACAATTATTGGTTCAAAGAAATGCGAACCATTAGTACTAATGTTTGCCAAAACAGAATTATATCTCGAAAAACGAGAAAGTGTTGATTAATAAAAATTAAAGATTGTAATTTTTGCAGCCCTCTCTTAATTTTAAAATAGACTTTTTGCGTGGGTCAATAGGGTGGCATGTATATGAGCTAAAGAAAGAGAATATGTAAGAATTGCAAGATAGGTGTAGGAAGCTGCTCTAGATTATATTTTCGATAACAAGATTAACATTCGAAGAATTGAATGCAATGTTTCTTTTTTATTATTTACTGAAATGCATTTATTCCTCACGTTTTTGTCCTACTACCATTTTATGATATAACCCGAAGACAATTAAAGTTTCTTTTTGTTTTGAAATTTAAATATACATGAAAGAAAATAAATTCTCTCATTTGATTTCAATAGAATTAATAAAATTACAAAAACAGCAAAAATATTAATCGTATTTGCATATCAAATACAAAGAAAATTTTTCCGGAAGTATAAAAAAATTTAATCTACCCCAAAATAGGAGACGAAAATCAAAGAATCATAAAAATTGTAAAAACATGTAAAAAAAATATTCAATATTCAAATAAATAAAATTTTCATCATCAAACCTTTTTTAATACACGACGATGAAATTCGGCTGGAATTGCAAATATCCTTCTTCTTCTTCTCCACTGGGACGTTCTCTGCCTGGAATTTTTTTTTATATAAAATACGTTAAATTTAATAATTAATAATTTAATACGTTAAAATTCAAGAAACTATAAATTTATACTCCGATAAAGTCGATTTATACTCACAATTAACTGCACTCATCTGTACCCGATGTCCTCCTGGACCGGCTCAACTGATGTCTTTTTGCTTGGAAACACAGACACTGTACACTATTTCAATAAAACCGCACGAGACTCTAATTTTCAAACAAATTAAAACATTTAGCGCAATTTTATTTTCTATCTATTACTATACTGATGCTTTCTAAACCGAAATTAACACTCCCGTACAACACTGCAATTGTCGAAAAATTTTAAGGTTAAACTCCACTCTGCAAATACAGGCAAATGCGTATGCATAGTTTTCTTTTCAAGCACTAATATTTTTTAAAATTATTTTTATGATAAAAGAAACCGTAAAGTATATATTTATAATCCGGAAAAATTATTCACAATGGCAACGAGACCGGCATCCACTTGTACTCTTAAGCAGACTTCGACTTTAAATGATTATAGATGATGTCAATCTTCAATGAGCAACTCAATCAAACTTATAAAATGATATCTGAATAATTATCTTTTCACACAATGTACATTTAATAATTTTTAACGGAAGAACAAGAAATTCGCGGGAATGTGACTCGACCAAAGTTGTATAATAGACACAGGTTGGAGCATTAGAGTAGAACCCCTGTACTTTCCAAAAAACTTAGGGTCCGTTTTACAATAACTATTTAACTGTGGTTGATGCTTGATGAGCTAAATTCTGATTGGTTAGGATGCAGTTAAATGATAAAAAATCATAAATGCAAGAAAGAATGAGATGGAATCACACATGGAATTGTATAAGCAAATTTCCCATGAAGCAGCTTCTAATAAGTGCGAATGTTGGTGCAAATGCACCAACAAGTGGGATTTGCAATTGGTACATACTTTGTACTTTAACCGACACCTCTTGTAGAAGCTGTTTTATGGGGCAAAACTTGAGGAAAAACTATATCTGTAAAGAGATAATTATTCAGATATTATTCATTCTTTGTTGAATACACTATTAAAAATTGAATACCTTTGTAATCATAAACAATGTTAGTATTATATTAAGAGAACAATTATACCTGTGATTTCTGGATACCAGTCTTTTGTTCCCATTATTGAAGAAAATTTAAATACATATTTTTAAATATTTGAGAGAGAAATTGAATTATTTGATATTTATTACCCGATTGCATAGATGTAATTGTTAATCCGTTTATTAACTGCGTCCCTTTCATAACCCATAAAAAATGTTACACTTGCACTTGATGTGGACTCTTGTATTTTCTGATTTTAAACTTTCAACTACGCACTTTTCCCTTCAGAGATCCCAATGTTTCTTATTTTTCTTATTGTTAATTAGTAATTTAGTATAATCACTTGCACAGATAGCTGCCATTTTGCTATTCCCAATACTAATGACGTAATGACCCGACACACGAAGAAGGCTGGGAAGGTATAACTTGTAATCAGGGATGGGTAGATGTAAAAAAATCGGGGTTATTTACGTATGTTGTATTTGATTTGCAACGCGTATCAACCATCGAAAAAACTCCATTTTTTAATTATTTCCTAGATTTTAATGTATGTAAATAAATATAATAGTATATATAATAATAGTATATTGTGCAACGAGTGGAGAACAAGGGCGATTTCTCGCAAGCTCGAAGTTTGCTGCGCAAGCGTAGCGAGCGCAGCAATCGAGCGAGCGAAAATCGCTGTTCTCCACGAATTGCACACGATACTTTGTCCAACAACTGTAAAAAATATTTCATTAATATTAAAATTGTTTCATATGGTTTTGTTGACTTTTTCGGTAAGGGTGGTACAAAGTATGCTAGTCGCTTGGTCACTGTAGGAATGAGTGGCACTGTGGGGATAGTAGGCAGTATAATATATAAAATATACGTATAATTTATATACGTGTATATTTTATATGCGTATAAAAAATATGCGTATATAAATTATACGAATATTTTATACACGCATATAAAATATACACGTATATAAATTATACGTATATTTTATATGCGTATAAAAAATATGCGTATATAAATTACACGTATATTTTATACACGCATATAAAATATACACGTATAAAAAATATACACGTATATAAAATATACACGCATATAATATATACACGTATATAAAATATACACATATATAAAATATACACTATAAAATATACGTATATAATCTATACATACACATATATGTATACCCTAGACTCATTCCTCCACTGGCCAAACCACCAGTGGAGGAAAGTACTACTTTTCTCCACTGGTGCCTATCGTACAATAGTTCAATTTCACTGCAGGCGTTGGACAAAAAAAATTTCTTGTTTTACTTTAAAAGAAATAATATCAATCAATAATCGAGATTACATTTTTGTTTTCTTTTTAAATATATATTTTTATCTCCTGACAAAACACACGGTTAGCCGCCTCTGTTTGAAAGATAATAAAATTTAACTTGATAGATTTGACTGAAGGATAGTGAAATTTCATTATGTGATAGTAAAATTTTACTAAAGGTTGGTCAAATTTGACATGGTGCGATTCTATTTTGACTGCAGCATGATCAAAGTCCACTATAAGTTATAGTCAAATTTGATAAAAAATATAGTGAAATTTGAATGAATCATTGTCAAATTTCAGTAATAGTTAGTGATTTGACTGAAGATTAGTCAATTTTGATTACAGAACAGTCATATTTGATAAAATTATAAATAAATTTTACCTAGTGCTATCAAACTTCGATTTAATCATAGTCAAATTTTAGTAACGGTAAATCAAAATTGAATGAAGTACTGAAGATTAGTCGATGATTAGTCAAATTTTACTATAGGATAGTCGATTTTGATTAAAGGATAATCATAATTGATAAAATATTAAAGGGAAATTTGACTGTTTTATAGTCAATTTTATCAAAAAATTAGACAAACGAATGAAAATCGATTATAATTTGAATTAAAGAATAATAAAAGTCAACTAAATGATATAGAAAATTTTGCCAAAAATGTAGTGAAATTAGACTGAATCATAGTCAAATTTTATTGAAGTTTAGTCAAAATTGACTGTCGTTCAGTAAATTTTGACTGTACGGTAACATAATTTAACTGAAAGATAAGCAATTTTGATTATAGGGAAACAAATCTGGTTGAAGTACAGTCAAATTTGATTGAAAAGTAGTCAAATTTAGATTAAAAAATAGTGAATTTTTAATTAAAGATAGTCAAATTTGATAAAAGAATAATGAAATTAGACTTAAAGACTCTTAAATAGTACCAAAGGACAGTAAAATTTGACTATATTACAGTTACTTTTGATTTAAGTTTAGTAGAATTTGACTAAAATTCAGACGATTTTATTTAAAGAATAGTCAACTTTTACTTAAAACAAATGAAATTAAAGTCAAATTTGACTTAAGAGTATTGTATATTGAACTGAAGCATATTTAAATTAAAGGATAGTCAAATTTGAATTATTAATGGGAAATCTTTATTTCATTTACTACAATTAATTTTTTACTGCATAATGATAGTCAAATTTGAATATCTTTTAATTAATTTTACATTTCTTAGTAAATGTAAAATATTTTTACATCATTTTCGAAAATGTTTTTTGAATTTATGAGTAAAATTTGACAAATGGATTCCTCATGGGAAGCATTGTAATACCAAAATTTTTCAAGTTCGATTTTTTGATGTATCTTTATGTTTTTTCACCTCAAAAATTCAAAACTGTCGTTTTGTGTCTGTATGTCTACATTTTCATAAATATCTTAAATACTATAAGAGCTAAAGGGGTGAATTTTTTTTTAAATTGTAGATCCCATTAGCGGACAAATAATTAGAGTACTTTGACCCAAATTAATCAGGATTAATTGATTTTTTTTTGCATTTAAAAATTTTTTGAAAATTGTTTTTTGCCTATAACTTTAAATAAATTTATTGACACCTATAGATATTTTTCTTTAATTTTGTAGAGTTTTTCAAAACCCATCTTTTGAGCTGCTAGCGAACATTCCAATGTAATTCTATCCAAAGTTATTGACACTTTAAAAATTCGAAAAAAACGTTTTTTTACCAAAAATTTTAAAAATGTTCAGATAATTAAAAATATTTTTCTTTCATTGTGTAGATCTTTTTAAGGCGCATTTTTTGACCTATTATTGAACATTATACTGTCATTTTAGCAAAGGTTATTGACATTTTAAAAATTCGATAAAAAAGTTTTTTGACCATAACTTTAAAAAATGTTGAGATACTTAAAAATATTTTTCTTTTCCTATGTAGATCTTTTTGAGACGCATATTTTGACCTATTATTGAACATTTTACTGACATGTTAGCGAAAGTTATTGACATTTTAAAAAATGGAAATTTTAAAAAATGTGACTTTTTGTGGTTTTTCGGTATTACCTTGTCATCTAAATTTTAATATTTTGTATCCACTGTATAGCCGCTTTAAAGACGTATCAAATGACCTATTTTTGAACTTTATACGACTTAAGATTAATAGGTTATTGGTATTTTAAGAATTCAAAATTTTCCAAAAAAAGGAAGTGTGATCGTTTTTGACAATATTTCTTTAATTTATTAAATTTTAGTGAATAATTACTACACTACATAAAAATTCAATGTAGTAAAAAAATTACATAAATAATTTATTGTAATAAATAATATATTCGCAACGCAAGAAAATTTCCATCAGGAAGCAAAGTGTTCATGAAATCAACATCAAAATTTCTATTTTAACTTTGCAGCGGTTTTTTTTAATAATTAGTTTAAATTTTTTAATTTCTGTACCGAAACATTTATTGTTCATTTGGTTAATTGGCAATCAGTTTTCACTACAGATTCATAACCGACAAGCAATTAAATTTGATTATCAATTTTCACTACAATTTTATAAATTGTCATTTATATCGATTTTCATTTCATTCATTTTCATTTTCATTTTCAATGAATCCATTTTTGCAAAATTAGTAATTTTCTGCCAAAGATCAAAACAACAGTCAATTTTGACTGATTTCGCCTTTTAATTTCCACTTTCAGTCAAATTTTTCCCCAAAACGATGATATTTTATACTACATTTTTTCAAAGTTGAATTTAAGGTTTCACTTTGTAAAATTTGTCCTGTATTATATATAAATTTTTCTCTTGCGTCTACTTGCTAAATTGCTAATAACTTTTGTTGTTTTGTGCCCTTCAATTAGAAGTTGAATATTTATCAACTAGACATTGCAACTAATGCGATATCATGAATCAATTAGTGTAGACCATACGAGAAGTTTGTTTGCCGGCCAAATTGATGGGAACATCAGAGAGTAACAGTGAAAGGGTGGGATGGGATTGAGAGAATAACGGAAAGTGATGGAGGGAAAATGAGAGAGAAATAGCAGGGAGAGAAGAGTAGAAAGGTCGACGCGTAATGGCATCGTCATGTCGCAAGCTGCAAGCTTCAGTGACTCTCAATCAGAGGCATCAAGAGCTTTTCAAAAAAAAAAAAGAAAAGAAAAGAAAGAAAAAAGGAACTGATTTATTCACATCCAACACTGTTGCACAAATTCTTTCAATACTAAATTTCAATCTTATAAGAGGTTTTCGATTTCAATTTTCTCAAGAAAACCTTCTAAAGATTACACACACACTCACACGCATATAAATTATTCACACCAATTTTCTTTTTATGAAATTAATTAAAAATCAGTTAACTATATTTTTTCCGAAAAATAAAGAAAATTATTTTATTTAAATCAGTCATCAATTTTAGTAAAAACTAAAAACAGCTATAATTTTTATGTACTCTTAGAAATAAACCAGTGGTACCAAATTCTAAATTTTTAAGTTAAAAATTGTAAACATTAAAGGACAAATTATTTTTTGAAAATTTTTTATTTTACTACAAATAATTTTCTGTTACAAATAATGTCTATCAGTTTTATTTTATTTTTTTTTTGTAATTTACTTGTATAAGTACAAAAAAGTTTATAAAATTTTAACTTTTTAGGTCAACAATGAGAAACGCTAAAGTGAGGTCAATTATTTTAAAAATTTTTGTTTTTCTATAAACAATTTTTTTAATTTTTTTCTATTTCGTTTGCTATATTTTTTCTGTAATTCATTCCTAAAATTACACAAATATACCAAATTTTAACTTTTTTAGGTCAAAATCAGAAGAATCAGAACCTAAACTCCTTCAATTATTGACCGAAATTAATAAAATAATTAACCGATTTAATTCAGGGCCATTTCCAAACTACTTTAATAATAATTGACCTAAACTATTTTAAGAATTGACCTATTTATTTTAATTCCTTGCCTAAAGTATATCGAGATTTGACCTAAATTGGCTTAATATTTGCCATGAAGTATTTTAAAATCTGACCTAAATTATATTAAAATTATTTTAATAATTGACCTATTTATTTTAATTCCTTGCCTTTTGCCTAAAGTGTTTTAAATTTGACCTAAATTGGCTTAACATTTGACCCAAATTATTTCAAGAACTGCCCACATCTGTTTTAATAATTGACCAAAAGTATTTTAATAATTTAATTATTTTAAAGTACAAAAAAGGCACATAATTTTTAAGTCAAAAATTGCAAATGTTAAAGGACCAATTATTTAAAAAAAATTTTTATTTTACTAAAAATAATTTTCTGTTACAAATAATGTCTATCAGTTTAATTTTTTTTTTTTTTTGTAATTTACTCGTATAAGTACAAAAAAGTTTATAAAATTTCAACTTTTTAGGTCAACAATGAGAAACGCTAAAGTGAGGTCAATTACTTTTAAAATATTTGATTTTCTATAAACAATTTTTTTAATTCTTTTCTATTTCGTTTGCTATATTTTTTCTGTAATTCATTCCTAAAATTACACAAATATACCAAATTTTAACTCTTTAGGTCAAAATCAGAAGTATTAGAAAGAAGAAAGGTCAGTTTTTTCGAAATTTCTTTTTGTTTTGATAAAAAATATCTCTTAAAATTAATCAATTTTATTTTATTTTTCTTGTAATTTGCTTGAAAAAATACACAAGTGTAAAAAATTTCAATTTTTTAGGTCAACAATGAAGAACTCTCGAATTAAGGTTAATTATTTTGAAAATTTTGCGTTTTCTGATATCTAAAATTTTGTATTTTAGATTTTATTTTGTAATTATTTGTATATATTTATATTCAAATTTTAATAGAATCAATTTTAATTAGGCTCGTCTTATTTTTTGTGTATTGTATCAGTGAATACAACAGGTGTTAAATTTTATCTTTTTAGGTCAAAAATTCTAAAATCGAAGTCTGTTTCCTTAAATTTTTTTTATGGGAAAATTTTTTAAAAATATTTTTCAATCAGGTTCGCTATTTTTCAAATTAGATTTGAAAGAATATCATTATAGAAAATTTCATTTTTTTAGGTCAAAAATTGCAAACGCCAAATGAAGGGAGGTTAATTTTTTTAATTTTTTATCATATTTTTGAAAAAGAAACTATTAAATATTTTTTTATCATGTTTTCTACTTTTTTTTGAATCCCATTTGCAAAAATACATATCTTGACCAAATTTCAGCTCTCTAGGTCAAAATGAAAACTAAAAATAATTCCCTAAAATTGAAGCTAAAGAGAGCAAATAGTTACAATTTTTATTTGGAAAATTATTTTATCGCAATATTTACTTACAGATTTGATTTAAGTGAAAGAAAGGGAAAGAGGGGAGGTGAATTAAAAAGTTTAGATTATTTTTCTTAAATTGAAAAAGTGTGCGAGACTTGAAATTAACTTTTTTTCTGCATATAAATCTTCGGTTATGAAAAAGTGCAATGCCTTTTTATTTGAAATGATTCTTTTTTTTTTCATTCGCACCTTGATACCGACGATGTAATTCCCTTCAGCAGCAAGATTCACGTGATCGTAAATCATACAAGGAGAATCGCGGTTTATGAGAATGAAATCGAATATGCGAAGAAAACTTTTTATTTTATTTCTTAGGTATATAAAACACCAAAAAAAAGTTAGAAACAAATTTATTTTTTCTTAATTAAGTTACAGGCAGGAAATTAACAATTTTTTTCTGTTCGCATTTTTCCTCATCCAAAATTTCCTATTTTTGCTATTTTAAATTACATTTTATTCTAATTAATATAATTGATAAAATTTATATTAATAATTACAAATTAATATTTGGTAATATTTACATTATTATTAATTTAATAATTAAAACTAAAATATTTCGAATTTTTTAACGGATATTTTTAATTTCTTTTAGTTATAAATATTATAAATTTGAAAAAAATTTTCTTTTTATAAATACGTATAAAAAGTGCATAATTAAAAAATTTGCCCTTAACTTCCAAAAATAGGAAATTTTAAACATTTTAGAATGAAAAAAGAAATGGAATGATTCTTCGAAAGGGTGAAAAGTAAAGGGGCAAAAGAAACGGAAAATAAAATGCAACAACAGCGGCTTCTTTTGATCTTCTTATGGAGTGACTGACTAAATTAATAAGAGCCTCGCAAAGATAAACAATGCTCCATGTGTGCAGACAAACAAGCCACACAGGAAGTTTCAGACCTCCGATATATTTTGCCTTCATTTGAACGTCGGTTTTATGTCTTTTACAATTAATTATCATCTTACAACTGCCTCTGTTTTTCTTCTCCAAACACATAAACTTCACTTTTTCTACCAAAAATATATATGCATTTGCAAAAAAAAAGAAACAAAATCAAAATAATTTACTTAAAATTATTTCAATAATCGACCTAAATTATTTTAACAATTTACCAAAAATATTTAAAAAATTTAATACTTGACCAAAATTATTTTTAAATTATTATCCTACATTATTAAAATATAACCTATTAATTTCAGTGGGGTATCTAAACTATTTCAAAAATTGACCTAAATTGACCTAATCAATTTTAATAAATGGCATAAATAATCTTAATAATTGACCTATTTATTTCATTGGTCGTCTATACTTTTTTAACAATTGACCTAAACTATTTTTTAAATCGAACTAAACTACTTTAACTATTTAGGTAAATTATTAAAACTATTGACCTATTTATTTCAATGGTTTGTATGATCTATTTAAATACTTGACCTAAGTTATTCATAAAATTAACCTAATTACTTAAACTAAACCTTACTTAAACTTAAACCTAAATTACTTAAACTATTGACCTAAATTATTAAAACTACTGACCTATTTATTTCAATGATTCTTCTACTCTATTTAAAACACTTGACCTAAATTTTTTTACTAAATAACCGATTTATTTCAATGTTCTGCCAAAATTACGTTAATGATTGACCTAAACTATTTCAATATTCGACCTGTACACTATTACAGCTAATGAACTAAACCATTTCAATAATTGACCTAAATTGACTTAATAATTGACCTTATTTAATTAGCATGAACTGCTTCTAGTATTGACCTAAACTATTTTAATAATGGACCTACTTATTTCAATTATTTGTCTAAATTATATCAATATTTGACCTAAATTGACGTAACATTTGACCTGAAGTAGTTCAAAATTTGACCTAATTTATTTTATTTCAATAACTACCCACATCTGTTTTAATAATTTATCTAAAGTATTCAAATAACAAGTTTTAACTATTTAGATAATTGACCTAAACTCCTTCAATTATTGACCGAAATTAATAAAACAATTAACCGATTTAATTCAAGGCCATTTTCAAACTACTTTAATAATAATTTACCTAAACTATTTTAATAATTGACCTAATTCCTTGCCTAAAGTATATCGATATTTGACCTAAATTGGCTTAACATTTGACATGAAGTATTTTAAAATTTGACCTAAATTATATTAAAACTATTTTAATAATTGACCTATTTTTTATGTCTTGCCTAAAGTGTTTTTAAATTTAACTTAAATTGGCTTAACATTTGACGAAAATTATTTCAAGAACTGCCCACATCTGTTTTAATAATTGACCTAAAGTATTTTAATTTTGATTAAGATAATTGACCTAAAGTATTTTAATAATTTTAAGTACAAAAAAGGCACTTAATTTTTTTTCTAAAAAAGTATAAAACTTATAGAAACAATTCATTTTAATAAAAAAAACTTTTTTCCTCTAAGTTTTATCAAGAAAATAAATAAAAACAATTTTTAAAGAAAATAATCGCCCTTTGAAAGAAATGATACAATTTTGAGAATATAAAATAAAAATGCGGGTCATTGCGGGGCAATTGTGTACAATTTACATTGTGAGATATATTTTTGAAAGTTTTGATGCAACTATATATAAATGTGAATGGAGGCAAAATGAAAAGATAGCTATGGAAAAAAAAATAGAACTGGTGGTGTGCCTGATTCACTGGTGGTAGGTTGGTAGGGTGGAAGGTGAGAGGTGGAGAGGTGGAGAGGGTGGGGGTAGTTTAGAGGCGCCAGCCAAGTTGTGGCGCTGATTGCACCACAAAGGGTGCAATTATGCGGTCCTCCAGCAATCACCTCGTATTCTGGCTATACCCATTTGACCCCACTGCCATCATTTCTGAGGTCCCCCATTGCCCCCTGCCCCCCGCTCTTTACGCCCTTTAACCCTCTTCCTCACTTTCGACAACCATCACCATTCAAAAAAAAAAA
>JUFY01021376.1:5695-21414 GCA_001855655.1 Leptopilina clavipes | reverse complement strand
GAGAGTGAGAGAGACATTGCAGTTTTTCTCTCTCACTCTCATTATCCCCACTCTGGCGCTTGCGCACCTTCTTCTTAGTTAATTGTCTCACGCGCCAGTGGAGCTTCAATACCACTACATAACCTCAAAATAAAATTTTATTTTATTATCAAACGAAAATATAATTAAAAACGAATTTCGCTAAATTTTGAAAGATACTCAGTTTGGGTTAAAAGTGGAATTCAATTTCTTAATGCTAACCGATGAGACAGACATTTTTCAAAATGAAAATTTTGAAGAAAGAAAAAAAAGAAAAAAAAAAAAAATTAGAAGAATGTTTGAAAATTACTATATTATTCAAGGGATTTTTCGAGTCAGTAAATCATAATTTGATATCTCGGAAAATTCGAAAGATCATCAACTAGATAGATAAATAATCGAAATAATATAATAAATTACCAAACTATATAATTTAATCCATAAGTTTACTTTTTTCGGAACTTTTTCTTACAAATACTCCAAATTCCCCAGCGTCTCTAATATCTCTATATGTTTAAAAGTCAGGATTTAAAAAAAAATTCTATTTTCACTGTCAAACAAAAGAAAAAAAAACTAGAGGATCATGTAGATATATACTATAAAGTGAGATTCGAGGGCGATGTTGAGAAGTAAATTTATATCCATTCCCAAAGTGCCTTTTACGTTCCGACTTCGATATCGTCCTTTGGGACGACTTAAATTCCGCTCAATTTCGATTTAAAATGAAAAGAATTTTTTTTTTTATTTTACATTCCCCACTCAATTTTGGACTAAACAAACCACGTGACCAAGGAATACGGAAACTTTACCGTAATAGTAAATTTTGCTAATCTTGATTCAGATTTTTCAAAAATTCCCAATTTTTTGATTCCAAATTCCAAATCTTGATGTAAAGAAATATTTTTGCAAAACGGTAAAAATTTTAATTTTTGTTGTGCAAAATATTCTCTTACGTTTTTTTTTTTTTTGCCATTTTTGTGCAGTTTTAGCCATTTTTTCTTGTTGATTATTTATTGTAATTAAGGAGAGAAAAGTATCATAATATTCACTGTGAAAATAATTCAATTAGTGATTGTATAATATGTATAAAATAAATGGGACTTTAATGCGAAATATAAATACAACCCTTAATGATGTTTCGCACCCCATTGAAGATCATATCGCACATCCTGTTGGGCTTTTACGACGGAGACGCCGAAGTGATTGTGTCAGATTAGTGATTAGAGACCCGGTGTATAATGATCCGAAAATGTGCGAAGTTTAAATTAACTCCCTGGGTGTTGAATTGGCTACGATATATAAAATTCATTCATCAGTGAACGGAAATTAATACCAACAGTAACCAGTATTTTAAAATTATTTAAAATTATTTAAAATTATTTAAAATTATTTAATTATTTAATAGTATTTAGAATTAATTTATTAATTTTAACCATATTTTTTTGCCACGCCATTGACACACTGGGTCAATTTGACCCAAACTTTATCGCCAAGAATTTTTTTTTCACCATTCTTGGCGTGAATGATAAAATTTGAGGTCAAATTGACCCAGTGTGTCAATGGCGTGGCAAAAAAATGTGGTTAAAATTAATAAAACAATTTTATTAATTCATTAATAATTAATTAATTGAATTAATTGAATTAATTCTTAATCGGGGTCAAAATGACCCAGTGTGTCAATGGAAGAATCAAAAGAAATAGTAATTAAAAATAATTAAAAATAGTAAACAATTTACGTATATAATTATAGTTGATTGAAATTTTTTAAAAGACGAGAAATTTTAAAAGCAAGTTTCATAATTTATTGATTTATAAAAATTTGAACAAAAGACGTATTTTTGTCCGAACATCCATTTCAGTGAATGGAATTTGACCTACTGGCAACGCTATAAACGTTATTAGAACCCTTGTTAATGATGTATTTAACGCTTTTACAGAGACTCAGATATTCCCTTAATTTGGATCTAACATTTCGTTCGAGATCAGAAAACGATTCACCACCACTCCCTTCTCTCTCGTCAGGAGAAAAACGATTTTTCCCCCCGAGCGTTTCACTTAATGAAAATTGTCCCCTCTCATTGTTAAAATTAAATTGTCCTTGGAGAATCGTTTTCGAGTCATTGGCACCATTTTCTTTATCACTTTCACGATGAGTTCCGTTGATTTCGCCTTCTCTTGATCGAAAAAACTTCGCCTTTCTCTTTCCCAAATGATAGGATGTTATCATATCACCTGGAGAAATGAAAGATTTATGCTTTCTTCTCTTTTCACCTCTGCTTTTGATATGGATACAATTTTTTGTTTTTATTTCTGGTTCAATTTTGTCTTCTTTTTGTCGTTTGTTTGTTTCTTCTCCTCCATCTCTTTTTGACATCTTTTTTGATCCATTTGTTTCTTCTCCTCCACCTCTTTTTGGCATCTTTTTTGATTCATTTGTTGCTTCTCCTCCATCTCTTTTTGGCATCTTTTTTGATTCATTTGTTGCTTCTCCTCCATCTCTTTTTGGCATCTTTTTTGATCCATTTGTTTCGTCTCCTCCATCTCTTTTTGGCATCTTTTCTTGATCCTCTAATTTTTTTTCTAGGTCTTTTCTTTCATTGATAAATTTTTCTTGCTCCGACTCCATTTTTACCTTCTTGGCCTCTCCCTTCTCCATCTCCCTTCTCTTTGACACTTCTTTATTTACACTCCTTCCTCTTCCTCCAGTTCGATTTTTTGCTTCTTTTCTTCTCTTTACCATCTCCAATTTTTCCTTATCTCTCCTTCTTTGTCTATTTTCCCCTCTTGGTATTTGTTTCTCCTCTTCTTTAATTAGACACTTTTCCCTTCCCAGTTCTTTACCCTCTTTTTGATTAATTTTCCTTGTTTGTCTACCATCCCCTCTTCGTATTTGTTCTTCCTTAATTACACACTTTTCCCTTCTCAGCTCTTTTCCTCCTCCTCCTCCTCCTCCTCCTCCTTCTTCTTCTTCTTCTTTTTCTTCTTCTTCTTCTTCTTTTTCTTGATTAAAAAAAATTGATTCCTTATCTTTACATTCACCTTCGAATTCCCAACGAATGTTCCCAGCATCATCAAAAGCGGGATTGTCACATCCTCCCGCCATTCTTTTGGTTCGACGTATTGAACTCGAAGTGAGGGAAAATTGTGATGACGTAACATTCCCAACAGATGAGCAATTTTTCTCCTTGGAAACACTCACATAGTAACGTTCACTCGAAACAAATGATTTTGAACTATTTCCCTCTTGATCCAACAACAAGTGACACAACTTTCTCCGAATCAAATATTTCATCCTGTCGATGGATTTTTGCGAAAATGGCTCACAAATTGCCTTGAATATATTTTGTGCTTTTGCTACACTTTTCGGACATAACCAGGAATCAATTTTCCTTGATTTTCCACAACCGCATGACTTTATCTTCTGATGCCGCTTGTCAAGAATTATCGAATCAATGTTTGTTTTCAGATTAAAACTTGAATTCCTCGAGTTGGACTTCCGTGATATTGAAGATTGGATTAAAAATGGAAGAGCAGGAGAAGACGTTGCAAGGGGAAGATTGGAAGATCCTCCTGGATAGGGAGAAATTTTCGGCACTATGGAATCACCCAAACGGGAAGCATCATTTGGTAAAGTAGCTGAAAATAAAAATTTTGAAGTTCAAAATTTGATAATCCAGAGGGAATAATTAATCCGATAGTTATCGATTTAGGACAAATACCTTTTCGAATTTGTTTTGGACAACAGGGAGATATTGGAATTCCCCTTCTACGAATGTCATTCAATCGTTCCCTACAGCTTCGTAATTCGGTATTTTCAAAAATTGTCACATCAATGATGGATATAATTTTCGTAACGTTGGTATGTAGAGAAATTACCGATTCCTTAGATATCAAATTCAGGTTGATGGAATTTTTCCCCTGTTCTCTTTGGACATTGATGCTGTTTGATTCCCTAGTTCCTCGTATGTTAATATTAATTCCTTCAGTCAGTACTGAAGGAATAATTCCTTCGGTCTGTACAGAAACTGATCGAAGATTTTGACTTAAAATCCACTTGTCCCTCAGCAAATCCATCTGATAGTTTAGGCAACTTTCTTCCATTTTCCCAGTGTTGGTCTTAAGTTTCATGTTCATTTCTTTCCTAGGAAGGGATTTTTCCTTAAGAATAAGATTTTCAGTTTTGGCGAATTCTGCCAAAGAGTCACAAACATTGGGAACATTGGAAGTTTCCGTATTCTTTGCATTGGAATTTTCTTGATATTGTGGATTTATTTGTTCTTCAGGATTGGAAGGAAATTCACAATTAGGAGAGTAGAGTTTTAAATTTTCATCGGATGTTTCGGAACACAGACAGGAAAGAACGCTTCTGTTGGGAATGTCAAATCTTCCTCTACAAGGACACTCGGAATCACACATTGGTATCGCTTCTTCAGAATCGGTGACAATTACAAAAGTGGGTTTTTCCTCAGAATTTGGGAGAATATTGGCAGATATTTTCCGATCTACTTTGAGCACTGAGGGAAACGATTCAGTGCAGACGCATTGATCAATTTTTGGCAAACACCTTCTAGGAGGAGGACAAGGAACATTCCGTTTTGCCGGTTGGGGAACTTTAGAGAGAAAAGTGGAGGAAACGTTCACTTTGATTAACGTAACATTGGTAGAAGTTTTATTGTATGTTTTTGCCTCCGAGGGATTAGACTTTGGTACAGTGCTCTTGGTGGCAAAACATCTGGACAGTTCGGAAGATCTTTCACTCGAAGGAGTCATGGACCTTCTCCTAGAAGCTGATGTGGATCGACCTTCACGTTTTTCATCTGATGGAGGAATGATCGAAGAATTTCTATTTCTAGTGATTGTTCTACTTGTTCTTGACGAATTTGTCCCTTTTGGATCTTTTTTCCTCAGGACAGGAATTTTAGATGCATTCGAAGATTCTCTCTGCGAAGATGGAAAGTTTTTCTCTCTTTTCTCCTTTGGATTCCTAATTTTTGATGAAGATTGACAACAAATCCGTATTGGAATTTTAGAAAGTGGAGATTTTTCCGATTTTTTGAAATTTTTGTCTTCTTCTTGATGATTTTTACGACAATTATCCTGAATGGTAGATACCTCCCGAGGAACTTGATTTTCTGGAATACTTGACCGATTTTCCTGATCCTGAATATCCAGACAATGTCCATTATTTTCCTGCTTTTTGGTAACCAAGGAGTTGGAAACTTTTTGAAGACTTTCTTCAGAACAGAGACATTCAGTCACTGGGAAATCTGCCGTTTTTTGGTCCAATTTTTCAACTGGAACTTCTTCCACAATTGGCATTAGCACTTGTCTATTTTCCGACAGTTGGGTATCAATGTTCGATTCCTCTGATCTAATCGTCTCATTTTGGTTCGTGAATTTCTTGAGACACTCCGAAAGGTCCTGCAATTTTAAGTCAATCTGGGAAAAAGAGTGTGTCGAAACACTGAGAATTACATCACAAGGACAGAATATTTTCGATGTAGTGGAATTATCAATCTCTGGAATTTTTAAATCCTGTTCTGGAATAATTTCCACCAGTTGGGGAGTTTCCAACTGATATTCCCCATTCTCTAAGACTTGGTCTTCAAGACCTAAAGATGTTTCTTTAGGTTCGGAAAGTATTTCTAAAGATGTTATCGGAAAATCATTTTTGATAGTCGGAACATCAGGAATAGTTTCTTCATTGATTTCCTCCTCCTCCTCTGACACAACAGAGAGACAATTCTGTCGACAGTAATCCACACCAATGCATTTTTGAGAAATCGTGTTTCTCCGTTGAATCTTATTTTTACCGTTTGTGCTAAAATTGTTTCTTGTTGCTAAAATGGAGACTCTTGTGGAAAAGAGAAAAGACTTCGAACCTCGAAATTGGGTCAAAAGTGATTTTAGTTTGAAGCTGATGTAACCGGGACGAATTTCGCAAATGAGACACAAATTTTTGATGGTACCATCTAAAGAAAAGGGAATATTAATCAATATTTCGGTACTATTACTATTAGTTTTGAATTATTTGATATTTTACCATCAACATTCATTAGGATATTATTGAGACGGGAGCAAACATTCGAAATTGATTGATCGAATTCTTTTCCAATATCTGAACAATTCTGATCGACTTTGTGGATATTCTTTATTAAATCATCAGACTTGCAAGGCAATTTTAATTTTTCGGATAATTTTGCCCTGACATCGACACAACCACAGGGGGAAAATTCAACTGTTGCTATTGTTGTTCGTAGATATGTTTCCGAAATAGTTTGATATGATGAAGACGATTCTCTCTGAAAATCAGAATCGCTTTCCCTGTGAACAGATTTGGCATCATTTTCACTTCTTAATTCATCATCAGATCTACTTGATGCTTGGAAACCAATACTATTCTGATCTTCGGTACTAACTTCCACAGCCAGATCGCTTAAGTCGTCATCATCATCATTATCGAATTCCGATTGAGATCTTGTAAAAATTTTCGGAAAAATGTATCAACATTAAAAACCTGATCCGGAAGGAACGAGTAAAGAAAAAGGAAAGGAAATTCGAAAACAACCGAAGTTTTTTATTGGGAAGGTCTAATTATTTCCGGAGCATCAGAACTTTTGGTAACTAAATAAAAATGTTCTTAGATGCGGAACTTTTAGGTAGTCAGTATAAAAGATTACATCGCGTAATTATGAAACGAACGGAATGTAATTAAAAGTAGATAAATAAGGAAGATGAACAAATGGGTTGTTGAGAAAACAATGTATTAGAGGGAAGAAAATTGTTTGAAGAGAAAATACTAAATCCAATTTTTGAAAGTAACTTACGACTGATGATCAATCCAGTAATTCTTTTCGCAAACGTAATTGCAGACATTGAGATAGGCGAGAGAATTTTTTTGAAAATCAAGAGCATCCAATTGACGTCCAATTCTATTTATCCTATTGTTCAATACGAGGGAATTGATGAAAGCCCCAAAGACACCTTCCTTGATCAAACACTTGATTGCTCGTGTAATAACATCTTGGACGACAATTCCCGCTGCCATGTGGTTTTCACAGTTCTCGTTTACTCGAGTACTCAATGTCGTTGCCTCCTGTCCGATGCAATTTCTCAAGCATGGAAATTGCTCCTGAAATCGAACAGCATCCTCACTGTAAATGAATCTTTCCAGAAGGTCGTAAATTCTCTCCTCAAGAGTCGATACGAAAAAGGGTCTAATTTTCTCCAGATATGTTTCATAATGACGTAATTTAATTTCTCCAGCTTCAAGGAAAGCGCAATTACAGGTATTTATCTAAAATGAGACGTCTATTTGGTATAATGGCATATTTACAAATAAATTACACAGGACGACAAAAAAAATTCGATGAAAGGTTCATTTAACCAAACCTGGTGTATTATACGTTTTTGGGATCGCTGAACACGAATCCGAAGTCTGTTTTGCTCCAGCACGTCAAGATTTTCCTAACCTCAAAAAACATAGTTTCTTGGTATTGGATTCATTACCTAAATCTTATTGTTATCTATAGGGGTTTTTGGGATCGCTGATTACGAATTTGAAGTCAGATTTTCAAAATTCAAAATGGCAGATCCAATATGGAGGTCGAAATTTGATAAAATTATTGAATTCCTACAAAATTTGGTTTTTCTAGAGGTTTTTGGGGTCGCTAATTACGAATTTGAAGTCAGATTTTCAAAATCCAATATGGCGGATCCAATAAAATTTTTTAAAAATTCGACCTCTATATTGGATCCGCCATTTTGAATTTTTAAAATCTGACTTCAAATTCGTAATCAGCGACCCCAAAAACCCAAATTATGTTCACCAAACACCAAATTTTGTAAAAATTCAATAATTTTTTAAAAATTCGACCTCCATATTGGATCCGCCATATTGGATTTTTAAAATCTGACTTCAAATTCGTAATCAGCGACCCCAAAAACCCCTATGGATACCAAATTTTGTAAAAATTCAATAATTTTATAAAATTTCGACCTCCATATTGGATCTGCCATTTTGAATTTTTAAAATCTGACTTCAAATTCGTAATCAGCGATCCCAAAAACCACTAGATACCAAGATTTAGGTAAATCTGTCAATATACCGAAAAATCCACTATGTTTTTTGAGGTTAGGAAAAATCCTGACGTGATGGAGCAAAACAAACTTTGGATTCGTGTTTGCAGCGACCCCAAAGACATGTAATACACCAGGTTTGGTTAAAGAAACCTTTCATCGAATTCTTTTGTGGTCCTGTGTTATATACATATTAAAATAACAACAAAAACATCCAATTCTGCTGCTCAAAAAAAAAAAAAAAAAAACCTAAAAACTAAAAACCTAGTCATCGCATTTGCCATAAGATAAGAGCGAAAGTCGATCAGTCTGGCAGATCGATTTTACTTTGGGCAGCAGAATTATAAACATCCAAACAAATAGCAAAATATTACAAACTTTGCATGAAAATTACATAATTATGCATAATTTTAAAAATTTCTTAATCAAAAATTTAACCCTAAAATACAAGTTTGGAAAATTTTTATACGACATCAGTAAATATATTTTGGTGTTTTGACGCAAATAGTGAGAAAAGTGCAATTTAGAAAATTAACCAAATTTATTAAATTCGACAAAGTGTTGGAAATTAGGGTTACGTTACTTTTTACTTTTGAGGATGACAATTACCAAGAATTCTTCTAGTTCGTTACAACAAATTGGCAATTTCTCTTCTGGCATGTCACGAAAATTTCTTTTAAAAACGCCCCGTGTCCATTTTCACATTCTCATCATATTTAACTTGAGAATCTTTTTCTGTCATCGATCCATTTTTCCATTTGTACGTCCCATTCAGTTCTTGCCGATAAACATCAATAATGAAGTTGGCAAATTACGAGAAAGTGAACGGAAAATTTAATTAATAAAGAAAAAATTTTTTTTCGAAGAATTTTATTAATTTCATTAATTAATTAACCAATTTAAAAATCTTTTAATCGATTTTACATAATATATAATTAAAAAGGAACTTTTAATCAAGATAAATCTATCACAAACATAACCTATAATTCGTTCGCTTCTAGTCAGAGCGGGTCATAATAAAATTTTTTTGAAAAATAATCTGAAGGAAACGAGCAAAATAATATGTGTAAATACTCTCGTAGACGTATTGAGTGATGAAAAAAACGTGGTAAAAAAATAATTATCACTTTTTTTTGACAATCCTAGTGAAAGCCCGAGGATCTTGAAAAAAAATTTAATCAAGTCTGAAAGAATGAGTGTTTGCCTATCGTGCAATTTGAAAAAATGACCTTCACCCCAATCTTCCATTTTCTTATCACCCCTTAAAATGGACCATTCCTCCCTCGCGCTTAAAGCTAAGCCTAAGGGTCAAAAATCTTTGTTCAACTGTTTGCATTACAAAGTATTGCCACAGGAAATCGGGAGAGTGAGATAGAGTGAGTGGGGCGGGGTGGGTGGGAGGGAAAGATGCGAGAAATCGCAGAATCTTTCTGCCAGTACATCACGTGTATGATATAGGTGGTTATGTTACGTCTCGGCGTCACGAGTATTGATCCGTAACTTGCCGAGGTTTTTGCTGGTGTGTTAGTGAATATGTATATATATATATATATATATGAGTACCCGACGTCTCACCCCGGAAATAGAGTCGTTCGTCTCCTTCTGATATCTCCCTCCCCCCCTCTCATTTTCCCCTCCTGATCTTGATTCCCTCTTCACTCCCCATACACAATCTACAACTCGTCCTCTCTCAATTGAGCTCCTTCATGAAACTTTTTCAGTCTCCTCTCTTGAAATGCTCTTTTTTTAAATTCCCCCCCAGTCGTGAAAGATTTTTTTCTCTCATGTGCGGTTTTGATGCCTTTTCATCTAATGTCATCATCGGTCACTTTTTTTAACAACATCAGTTGTTATTGAAACTTAAAGAGACATTTTTCCAGAGTGCATTATTATGATTGAATACTTGTCTGTTTTGATATAGAAAATCTCCTTCCCCTATTTTTTATTTCAATGGATTGGGATTACATATGGAATATGTTTTGCATTAAGGGAAAAATTATTTCCTGGATACAAATTATCAAAATTTAAGCGCAGATTATTTTTGGAAAATTTTATTTACATAGTTAATTTTTTTTTTTGTTTTAGGTCAGTCGCAAGGATCGAGGTTGTAACGCAGAGGACAAGGAACCGAAGGAAAATTTTTTGGAATTTTGTATAAACTGGAAGAAAAATTATTTTCTGAATTTAAAGCATCAAATTTAAACGCAGATTATTTTTGGAAAATTTTATTTACATAGTTAATTTTTGTTTTGTTTCAGATCAGTCGCAAGGATTGAACTTCCAAAACGCAGAGGACAAAGAACCGAAGAAAAATTATTTTTGTGAATTTTGTATAAATTGGAAGAAAAATTATTTCCTGAATTCAAAGCATGAATTTTGAACAGAGATTATTTTTGGAAAATTTTATTCACTTAGTTAAAATTTTTTTGTTTTAGGTCAGTCGCAAGGATCGAGGTTGCAGCGCACAGGACAAGGAACCGAAGAAAAATTATTTTTGGGGAATTTTGTATAAACTGGAAGAAAAATTATTTTCTGAATTTAAAGCATCAAATTTAAACGCAGATTATTTTGGGAAAATTTTAGTTACATAGTTAATTTTTGTTTTGTTTCAGATCAATCGCAAGGATTGAAGTTCCATCGCAGAGGACCAGGAACCGAAGAAAAATTATTTTTGGGAATTTTGTCTAAATTTCCCCATACTAGATCATGAATAAATATTATTATTTTCTGCCATTATTGCTGGGGTGTGAATACAACTTTATAATTTGGCAGGATAATATATTCCCCAGTGGGTATAAGTGTTATTTTTACCCTATTTGAAATTGATACACAAGAACCTAAATGTGGTTGTGTTTGTTATTCCGTATGTGATCCGATGAAGTTTGATATTTCCCAACTAATTGCGGATTAAATACACGGAAAGATTATGATGGGAATTAGTATTCGAAAATTGTATGACTGATTCGGGATTCATGTTTGCTTAGGAATTATTGCAAATTAACTCACAGTGCATTCATTTCAAATCTGATCGTAAGAATTTCCAAACGATAAAAAAAACCTGTCTTTCGGTTTTCTAAAAAGGGAGCAAAAAAGTCTATAATTGTCATTTGTTTTTAGGTCGATTTTCGCTTACACGAGCATGGGAAAAACAACTTTAAAGTAAATGTCAGTTGGAGACTTTTTTGATAGTATGGGGTGCTTGCGTGTCTATAGGAAAATTTCAATTCACTCAGAATAATCTTCTTCCTGTTAATAGAGGTACATCTCTTTAACACCAAGATGACGAGGCGTGTTTCAGTTTCTCTCCGGATGCTTCCGTGAGAAAGGGTAAAACCAACCCCATTAGGAAAGAGCTACATCGAATAAATAGAGGTGCGTCAATTTTATTGGAACTAGGAAACAACCGGATGGATCCTTTGGGTCTTTCCTAGGTCAAGGTAATTCAGTGTAATGGAAATTTTCCCATTTAAAAATTTGGCTCATTCAAAATTTCGTTATTAAAAAATAAAAATTCCAGTAAAGTACAGTTCTTCAAAATAAAAATTGGGTAAATTAAAAATTCCTTCCCGAAAATGCTAGGAGATTCCTGACAAATGTAAATTTTAACGGAAAAATTTGAGTCTATTCAAAAAACGCAAACCTACGGAATGGCGAAACAAATTTTCTCACATTTTCCATCGTAACCTTCTTCTAATATTACACAATGAACAAATTAGTTTTGTCCCTATTACCCTAACTGGAATTTCATTAAACGTAATGCAGTTAAAAGTGTTTTATTAAATCACTTTCCAAAGGCAATTTTCGAAAATCAATAATATTTTTTCTAATTATTACAAATAATGGCGTTTACTATTATTCTTTTTGCAAATATTCCCCATGCAGTAGAATATATTCCGTAAATGGAATAATTCTAATTACATAGGTATAATAATTTTTTATTTCAATAAAACGTAAGTGATTTATTTTATCGTGAATATCAATGAGAGGGGGAAATATTTTTTGACTAAAAGGAAGATAATTATCTGTGTATGTGGGTCTTGAATGATAGGTTTGGGTAACGTTCTGTCTATCAAGATAATATACATTTCAGGTGGGAGGGGACTGGTCTCTTTGATCAACGCAACCCTGACTCAAAGCACATTACGTTTTACGACCTCGGTTCACTCCCCTCGTGAAAATGAGACTCTCAGTCAACTAAAGCCACAACTCCAGCTTTAAACTGTTTTCCTAAACTGCGGCGCTTCAGGCAGTATCAAACGTATTTATGAGGTTTGTGCTCTACTTTGGCAAAAACTTTTCTTATATCGATTTCTCAAATATGCTTTTCATTCAGATGAGAAACATTTTGATATACGTCAACACCAAAATTTAATGAAACAAGTGCAGCAGAAGGTAAAAATCTATTAAGTCATCGCATTTGCCATAAGGACGAAAATCGATCAGCCAGGTTGATCGAATTTCGCTCTTATGTCAAATGCCATGACTTAGTAGATTTTTACCTTTGGCAGCAGAACTTCCTTTTGAGAAATTAATTTCCGAGTTAAATTTTCCACAAAGCTGGAAAAAAATTTTCTTTTTCTCCCCAAAAATTTTTGGAATTAATTTTTATACCTTTTCTGTTACTTTCCCTTCGTAGGTTTTTTAATAAAAAATACAGCAGAGAGACTTTTGGCTAAAGTAAAAATAAATATAACAAATTGCTCGGGATTTTCATTGTATTATGTATATAGAATTTTCCCTGAGATTAAAGGGATTTGAATCACGATTTGTAAAAAAAAATTCAACAGGTTTATTCAGCTCTGCTGGAAATTGGAAAATCGATATTAATACAGCATTTGCAGAGAGATTTTATCTGATAAAAAAGATAAATTGACATTAAACCACCGACCGTGATGGAAAAAGGGAAAATAAAAATGATATATTACACAACTGAAGATTGATTTTTTGAAATAATTTTCAATCCCTTTAGAGTAGAAATAGTTGAAAATTGAAAACAGTTTATTATTTATAATTGCGAATTAGCAAAACAGAAAAAAAGGTCAGTATAACAGTTCAAGGTCAAACTTCTAGGAACTTCTTCAAAAACTGGAAGGCATGATACTAATTCGAAATACTACGGGGAATCCCCGATTATCCGAATAGCGTGACCAAAGTTATGTCATAAAATCAGCCACGAAACGACGACCATTTAGTCGCGCTTTTCATATACAGTAATGGAAATGTTAAAGGGAACCATTAATTTAACGGAGAAATGGGAGTGGGAAAGAAATAAAAATGTAAAATCGAGGGTGGCTCTTGTATCAGTATATTGCACGTGTTTGTGACCAAAGTATGATCAATACTTTAGTGACAAATTTTTCCATCAGCGGCGCTTTCCATTCGGAAGGGAAACTCCATCGTGAACCAATAGTCCGTCTGTCATAGACCTTTTACAGCTGTTTTTCCATTTCATCATTTCAAAAAACACTGTGAGTCAATTTTATCCGCTTATTACTATTTTTTTTTATTATAAAATCTCAATTTTATTTATTTTACTGTGAATATCATTTTTGTTTTATTTTGTCCAATTTCATTCAATTTTTCTCAATTTTTCACAAATACATTTATTTTTCAAAAATAAATTCTAGAACTGCGTTTTTCTTTCTCTCTTTTTTTCAATTTGAGAAAAGATTCTATTTGTTTATTTATTGTTTATACATTAAAATGCTTAATTTTTGTTCTTAAAATACAATTTTCAATGATTGTTATTTTAAAATATTTTTAAGTAATTTTTTTTCAAATAAAAAAAGGGACGATTTTGTAAATTTTAAAATCAAAAGGTCAAAATTGGGAAAATTAATTAGACTTGTAGATTTTTTTAAATTTTAGGTAAAAAAAGATTTTTGAATTTTTAAATAATCGACTGGGGTTTTTTATTTATGTGTTTCAGATCAAATTTACTTTCAATATATTTAAAACATTTTTTGTCGAAAATTTTTACGCAATTATTTATTTGCATTTACTTATTTTTGCAGAACATAACCTCAAAATGTATTATGCTCTCGTGGTTTGCACAATTTTTGCAGCAGCACATGCTACAATGTACCTACCACCATTAAAGGTAACATTTTACATTAATTTTCAATTTTGTTCGCAGTTCATCAGTTTTAAATTTAGTAAATTTTCAATTACGAACTCTTTGGAAGCCTATTTCGAAATAATAAACCTTAATAAGCTTTCAGAAAACTTCTAGTTTGACCCTTTTGTCATTTTTGACACAAAAATATTTTTATCGTACTGAGTTTCCATTCTATTATCTTCATATAGTTTATGACTGAACGATGAATGAATGCGAGAGAAAAGAACAGAAACATCGTCCATCCTTTTCTAGCTCGTGTAAAAGTTTATTCACTCATTATTACTTTCATAGGAACACTATTATGCGGATCTGGTACTTCGTGATTTAATCGATCAAATGGGAAATGATCTGGTGGACGCTGCTGATTCATATTTAGAATATCAGGACGGACCGAGAATTGGTAACGATTTTCAAGCGATGAAGGAAATTCCAGTTGAATTACCAATTGACTATGATGGAATCGAAACTTTAAATCCCAATCCCAGTATTCGTGATCAAGAATATTTGCAGCACAGTACATTGTGGAGTCATCAGAAGTCAAATGAAAATGGAAACAACGACAGACACAGAATTCAACCTGGAGGACTCAAGGGTGCCAAGGATGAGAAATCTGAAAATACTTTACCCGCTTATTGCACTCCCCCTAATCCATGTCCAGTTGGATACACAAGTGAGTAGTTCATATTCTTGACACTAGACAAAATAAGGCGGCCAACACGGAATGAAACCTCTAAATCGTGAACTATTTACATGATGAGAGAGAAAAGGATAGAAATATCTTTTACATTTTTCTAGAAAAGGACAAAAGATATTTTTATCCTTTTTTCTTTTATGTAAAGATTACAATTTAGATGTTTCATTCTGCGTTGGCCTATAAAAGTTCGACCCTACCACAAAATTACAAACATAAACGCTTGAATTTTCTTCTCCGTATCTGCATCTTTTTCATACTCATGGCCTAGTTATACAAAACGCTGACATAAGGCCAACGCACAATCAAAATCGTAAACTTTACATGAGATAGAAAAGGACGGAAGATATTTCTGTGCTTTTCCCTCTCATGCGGTTTTGTTTAGTTAATTATTTTAAAGCTTCATCCACAGGATGTAAGGTTGAGGTCTAATGCACATGCGCGAAAAGGAGGCGTAGAAATCAAGTGGCATCAGGGTGGGGATTTCGGGGTATAAATTCAGGATCTCTAGTAAATTCAGTCATTCTTTCTTCTGACCGTAATTAAAGCAGTTCTAGGAGCAGAACTATCCAGTTTCCTTGACATTTACTAACTGTCTTTTTTGTTACATTTACTATCAATTATGCAAAAAATGCTTTTGTAGATATTGTACACTGTTTATTACTTCATTTATTTTTATTTGTTATAAATATAATACATATTTTTTTAAATTGAATTTCGTTATAAATTTAAAAAAATTAAATTATAATATTAAATATAAATTATAAATTATAAATTAAATTATAAATTTATTCAATGTACTATATAACTTTT
>JUFY01021372.1:0-24712 GCA_001855655.1 Leptopilina clavipes | reverse complement strand
TTATCTCCAGCAGTTTTTACCAGTGATTATTTGGTAATATAAAAAGATATATATATGTTTTATTTAGTCTCTATAAGTGAATAAAGTAGGGGAGACCGGGGTGTAGTGGCTAACTTTTTACTCTTTGTTATTTTACTTCGTCATTTTTACATTATTTAAATGTTTATCCCACAGAAAAGTTACTCTAGTATTTCAGCTTTCTTTTAAAAAAAAAACGTCCCGATATCTCTCCTACTTCTTTTTCTAGAACGGTTTTTCTGGAGTTATGCAGAGCTATTCAATACGCCCCAGGCCGGGGCGTTATGGCTAATAAGTAAAATTATTATTTTTAAGTTCAAATTTTATAATATTTGAACTAAATATTGTTAATTAAGGTTTGTACATTAAATTTATTATATAAAGTATTGAAAATTAACATATTTAACTAAAACTTTTAATTTTTTTGCGAAATAGTCTTTAATCAAAGTAATAGTCTTTAATCAAAGTAAGAAACTGTATAATAAATTTATTTTAATGAATAAAATTCACATTCATAATTAACACTTAAATTACAATTTTTTAAATACTTTTCTGATCTCTGAAATAGTTTTCAAAGCAAAATTATTTTTTTTACAATAATCACAAATAAGAAATGCACTAGCCATCACGCCCCTGGCAATACTAGCCATTACGTCCCGGGAGTACTTGTCGAATATTTTGATATTTTTTATCAATACAGTAAGTGTTAATCAAAAATCTCCTATTGTCCCTTAAAAATAAATGTTTCGAGCTCAAAACGTGATATTGATTGATTTTTTAAACTTATTTTTAAAAAAAATATAACAAATAAAAAAAATGTTTAAAATTTACTTTGGTGTGTCAAAATTAGTTTTTCTACTATATTTTCTACAATTGTGAATGAATATCAATGAAACTTGCTACAAACTTGCAGTACAACAAGTACATTAACTTGAGTGGGGAGCGAAATTATTTCGACTTAGGACTTTTAAATAAATTACAATTATTTATTACGCCCCTTAGCTTTTACGCCCCGGTCTCCCCTACGTTTATTTAACTCAAATAAATTATATTTGGTTCAAATGAAACATTTCTCTGGGTGTAGTAAGTCGCATTTGCCATAAGAGCGAAAGTCGAATAACAAAGCTAAGGGACGCTCACCCTTATAGCAAATGCGACTTACTGGGTTTTTACTATGGACAGCAGAATTACGGAAACTGGAATCTTCAATCAATTGTGAATACGGTGAAACCTCTTTGAATTTATTTTGCGATTATTAATGCAAAGCAAGAGAAAACTGTAAAGAGAAGATTTACAGAAACTTAAATCTTTCTTTTAAATAAAGTACGACGTTTTTAATCGTAATAAAGAATATTGAAACTTTGAAACAATTTTTAACAATAGAACGTCTTTACTGTGATTTACTGTCGCTTTCGAAAATTGAAAGCGTAAGAACAAGATATTTTAATACAAAAAATGCAAGAATCTTTATATGAAAATACAGTGGAAGCTTATAATCGCCATTTGTATTTTTCCATCCGAGTAATTAAAGAAAAGAAAAATCTCTGTCTGAAATCAATGCACTAATACAGTACAACCTCTAAAATTGAACAATATTCTCGTAAAAATTATCACTGACAAATTGATAAAAATAAAAAACTATCGAAACAAAAATCTGTCAATATAATCGAGATTTAAAACTTACAAAACCCAGGAGAGGAATTGAGAGATTAGAGGAATTAAGCAGCCCGATTAAAAAGGTCTTACTGTAATCCCACCATTCAAATAGAATCGAAACATTTATACAAACTTTGCAAAAATAATTCCTATTCTTTTCATTATGACGAAAATCAGTAAAATATTCCATTAATCTTAAAAATCGTTATTATAAATTTAAAGTAAATAATAACGTGTTTAATTAACGCTTAAAAAAATACAATGTGTTCTTCTATCATTAGTGCCACACATTTAACAAAAATTTTCTCAAAAAATGAAAATCTTTCCATTCTAATGACAATATAATTAATGTATCCTTGTGAATGAACTCAAAGCGGTGATAATAACTCTTCTTTTTACTTCATTATATCATTACAATACCTTTTTTTCTTTCCTTCTAATACTGCGTAAACTCATCTTCATTATTTATTCCACAGTATTATTGAGTAATTCACATGAATACAAAATGATTATTGTGTCACATAATTTGAATACGATACATGCGGTACTCTCTTATTGTATTAAATTGATGAATTATAAAAATAAAAAAAAAAAAAAAGGAAAAAAGAATAGAAAAGTTTTGTATTATTGCAAACCGTCAATGTTTCCAAGTTGGGACCGTAAGGAAAACGGCAATTTATCAATGAAACGTAACGTGTAATTATGCACCGTTAGATTGTAACGAGAGGTAATTGTTGAGGAATTAAACAGCAGGGTATCGCTCAACGGAAAATCGATTATGTATACAAACAAAGATTTTTTTTCTTTTTCTTCTTCTGCTTCTTCTTCTTCTTCTTCTTCATCTTCTTCTCATTCCCTCGAAACAGTTGAAGCATTTCCGGTGATTCGGGTTATATCGTGGACACGGAATAGCCTCTCCCACGCCTCACTAGGACCTCCGACTATTTCGCGCATTGGCGTAGTGACCCCCGGGGGGTCAGAGGGGTCCATTTTCAAATGGAGAACGTCTAAAACGATTTTACTATTTTTTTTCTTTTGCAGAAGCTTGTATATTCTATTTCAATGTTATATTCTCTCTACCCTCGAAGGAATTTTCCCAAAAGATGCTAAATTTTATATTAATTATTAATTATTAATTATTATAACTAGACGCATCAATAAATTAATAATTTTATTTAAATATTGAATTTTAAGAGACAGAATTTTCTTTTAGCTGAATTTTTTTTAATCGCCCTTCTTTACATGAATTTTTATTTAACAGAATTTTTATATTTGAATTATTATTAACAAAATTTTCATTTAAATTTGTGAAAATAAAAATTCGGATCTGGCATTTAACACCTCGGCTTAGTGAAAATTCTACTAGTGAAATGAAAATTCAGCTAAATAAAATTCATTGCAATGAGAATTCTTTTAAATTAAAAGCGGATTAAATAAAAATTCTGTTTAATAATTTAATTAAACAAAAATTATGTTAAGTAAAAATTCAGGTAAAGTTAAAGTCTAAAAAAAATTCGAATAATGAATTTGGCTAATGGAAAATTCTGCGTCTAATAAAATTCAATCTATGGGAAATTTTAAATAATAAGTTTTAGGGCTTATTCACATATCTGTAAGTCGAATTAAAAAAAGGGAAAAGGTGATCGGGTGCAAATTTCCCCCCTAGTAGGGGGGAAATTCGTTCAGAAAAAAGTTGCACCTACTCCAATGTATTCGCGATATAATGTAAAAGCTTCATCGATACAGCTTATTCGTGATGTTGCGGTGGAGATTCACGTTCCGATGCTGGCGCGAACAGCGGAAAGAGATGCGACAGTCAGCATCAGCGAATCCTTTTTTGCCTTAGGGTATATTCACTACTTTCATCTCCAATATTAGCTGTGGCAATTCCTTTCGGATCGCATCGGCAAGAGCAGTGACTTTGCGCCATTAACCCTCCCAGAGGTCATATGTACGTGACTCACAAGAGAGTGAGAGTGATCCCTGATAGTTCTTTATGCATCCGCATAACACCAAAAAGAGAAATGTTCCTTCAACTATAGAAACATTTGCTTACACATGCTTTTATTATTATACTTTGACTATAATATTGACATGAGAACAAAATCACTGAATCATATTTCCGGTCAGATCGTGAGACTGATGTGTGAGTATTTTTCAAAATATATGCATAAAGGAAAATTAAATCCAATTTTTTTTTCCCCTCACAGGAAGAAAGAGATTAAAAACAGGAAAAAAAATTCTCACCATGTCTTCATTATGTCACAACAATTTTTTTTTATCCATTTTTTGGGTAAAGAAGACTCATTTGCATATTTTTAAATATTTAAAAATTAAAAGTCTCTCAGGCTTTTCTCTGAAAAATATTTCCATTCTTATTATTGTTGAAAAAGAGAAATTGCAAATAAAATTTGAGAATATGTTGCAATTGATTTTTGATAAAGCGAATTCATATACATATGCCATAATTGATATGTATAATTTCTTTTCTCATCATCGCAGTTGAACGTGGATTAGGATCTACAAGTGTAATCTTTGTCAATGGATGTTGAGAGTTAATGAAAAAAAAGAACACTATCTTTATAAGATATAATCTACTAATGATTCTTACGGAGCGCATTGCTTCTAGGAGAAAGTACTCTGCAACCATAACTGGTATAGATTAAGAAGAAAACATCAAAAGCCTCAGGGGCATATGTATTTAAAATAAAACAAAAGACATAATTTATCAAAAGAATGTATGTCTATTTTGATCCTCAAGATTATATAATTGATAATAACGCTTTCTCGCATAATGGATGATTTTTAATTATGAAATATGTAAATCAAGAGGAAGACATTTTTTTACCCCTGCAATTAAAGATGTATTTTGGAACTGAGAATAATTATTTCGGTTAACAATGGAGCAAATCATTTTTTTTTCTCAATCTGACCTTCGAAACTCTGGATCAACATATTTGAAACATTAATATTCATTATTGTCCACGAGTGGTACAATTATTTCCAAAGAGTCAAAATATAAATTTAAAATTCTTTCTGCAAAGAAATAAAATTGTCTGATTGGTTTGAATGTGAAAATATATCTCAATTATTTTAATGATCATATTAACAGTGGATTGTTAATTTTATTGCTAATTAGAGATTTTTGCAAGTAATGCGCATACCGTAGATATGGCAGAACTGTCAGAAGTCAACATCATCGTTATAATCGTTCCCCAAGCACCTGTTCATTTAACCGCACATATATATGTGTGGCATATATACATGTTTAATTAAGTGATTCCTTAGGCGCATAATTTAAGCCACATTAACGCCATAAATTTTTCCGGTATATCACGCACATCTTCAAAATATTGCGAAATATTGTTTATTCAACAAATTTTTTTTTCCTGCTTTTCTCATTTTTCACGATCCATTACACGAAATCAAATCTTATCCGTCATGGAGATCGTTAATGGACTTTTGTAAAAACAAAAGGCTCACATATGTGAGTGAAATTCTTAGGAAAAATCTTATCGGATCATAATATAAGTATAAAAACAATAGTTTTACAATCTGGGTGTTAATAATAATTCATACAAAGAAATGATGCTTGCGATATGTTTCTTAATTATTATATTTAAATGAGGAGATTTTTCAAATGATTGTAATTTTTACTTTGTGTAATATTTTTTTTTAGTAATTGCAAAATAAAAATTAGATAAAATTTTTTTCCCAAGTATTTTGGAGGAATATTTTTTAACAAATGTGAATCGAACATTGGAACTTTTAAATGTATGTATGTATACAAATTTTTACATCAGACACTTGCTTTTCACGTGTAGTAAAAACGGGCAAGGATTCCGTCACGCCTTTAACATTGGATGGGAGTAGCTTCGATTCTATTGAAAGCATTCTTTCTCGATCCGGTACATCAAACAATCGAATTGATTACAAGCACCTTGACAAAAAAAAAAAATTATTTATTGGAAAAGTTTAGAAAAGAAATTAAATTATAGTGCGAAAAATGTTTTAGTTTGGAAAATTCTAGTTTAAATTGGCATAGATGAAGTTTAATAAAGATATCCCTGCAGAAAGTCTTCCGGAATCATTGGCATTAGTCCAATGGCAATTTAAGACAGGGGAAATTATTTCAAGTGGGAAAAATTTGTTTGGGAATTTTTATTTTATGCCAATTTTGTCTGTCTACTATTTTTTTATTATATTTTTTTATTATAATTAGAGTATATAAATAATACAGATCCATGTATTTTGGAAAATTATTTTTTCAAAGAGTTTCTAGTAAAGTGAAGTAGTAGAAGAGTAAACTAATAAATTATATATGAGTCACTATATCTTCTGAATCCGGCTTTCCACACTGAAAATTTAGCGAGCGAAATATAATTCTCCGCATTCTCTGGTTGACACGAAGTTTATGTTATAGACCAAATAAATTCTAGAATCCTACCAGGGTATTTTTAGTATTTTTATGCTCAAGTGACGTGTTGTTATTTCAAAGAAGAAGAAAAATTTACAAAAAAACAAAATTTTCAAGTCCTACTGATTAAATAAATAAATTTCAAAAGATTTTAATATTTTTTTTCTGACAATTAGCGTATATTGGATAAGTGTAAATGGGTTAAAGGTTGAAAAAAAAAATGTTGTGATTGATTGGGAAAATGTTGGACGCCTGATAATTTTAACTCTTTGCTTTGGTACTCGTTTTATCCCTTTATATCCACGTTCACGTAACAAGTATTATACAAAGTTTTCGTGCAAAGCCAATAGTCGCGTGTCGGATGCGCCAAAGAAAACAAGTGTTACACGAACCTTTGATACCTATATAATTAAGAAATTCTCAAGGTACAAGGGATCTTATTTAAATAAGAAGCCTGTTGTCTAAGGGTCAACGATTTTTTATTTATTTATAAATTACCTCACTGTTTTATTTAAACAACAGTTTTTTTCAACCTCGTTAAATATTTTACTGGAAAAATAATTTTTTTGCGGGGGGGTGATAGAAGAAATTTTTCTCTAAGGGAACAAATTTTCAGAATTGATAAAAATGTCTTTTCTTCCTGCATAAATAATACGATTGTAATATTCAAATATAGTGAATATATTAATATTACGTATAAAATGAAAAATGAAAATTTATGTAGAAGAGAAAATGAAAGGGAGGATTTGGCATATATATATATTTCTAAAAGGACGGAATAAAAAACGAGACTGACATATATTTAGCACTTTTTTCTCAACAGACACGAAGGAAATTACATTGTTCATTTAAAATACAAGTTTTACGACGCTTATAAAACACTCTTTATTCTTAAGTATACATCTCTACGTATATAGGTTTTAGCGAAACCATGTTAGATGGCTTCCATAAAGTAACGAAATGCCATTCGAAATATTCTATACAACAGTAGATATAATGATTCATTATTACTATATGTTAAATACCAAATGCAAATATTTTTCAAAAAGCCGAATACAACTTTTCTGAATAAAAGTAATTAAACCAAAAAGAGAAAAATTAAAAAAGAAATTAAAGTCAAGGGAAAAATTAGCTGAAATAAATTTTAGTTCGACAAAATTAATTAAAAAATTAACTCTGGTGTCTTTTTTTTATTTGGAATAATTTATAAATAGTTAAATACAATTTTTTTTTTACTTAATGTAAAGATAGGTGTTGTATTACTATATATATTGTGCAAACGAGTGCGATTACTTTCTGCCTCTCTTGGCCTGAGGGACCATTATTGCACTTGAAATACGTTCAATCGATGTACTATGTAATGTAACATGTTTCAAGTAGTCCATAGGGCAACTTCCAGTGGTGATTGTATCACGTGCTTTCACAGGCATGAAATTTATGCAAAGCATAATCCTGGTGACTTGAACTCATCAAACATAGTATTTTGACGAGATCGTCGGAAGTCCCTTTGGTTTGTATGCAATTTCCACATTATCATCCACACACAATCGAAATCAATAAACTTTGAATAAATTATTTATACAATTGCACCGCGAAAATTATTTCAATCGATAATATTGGACTAACGCACTGAAAAAATTTTTTTCCAGTTTTAATTTAAATTAAAATTTTTGATTTCTTACCAAAGCAAAAGTATTTCGATAATTAAATAGTAATTTAATTAATTAATTTAATTAATTAATTTAATTAATTAATTTAATTAATTAATTTAATTAATTAATTTAATTAATTAATTTAATAATTAATCTAAATAACGTCTGTCTTTAGTAAATTTAAAATTATTAAATTTCTAATCAAATGATAATCCTAATAATTATTGCATATTAGTAAATGACGAATTATATTTTGATTTTTGACAATTAAATTCAAGTATAATTCCAATCAAGTCAATTAAATATTAAAATAACTTTCGCTAAAATTAACAGAGGTAAACTTTATACGGCAATAAAGATAAATCTCATATATGTAGAGAGACAGAGAGAGAGAGAGAGAGAGGTTTTATAATACATTCAATTAATTACAATAAAGTGTTTGTCGCATTACATCAACTATATTACAGGTATAGCATTTCCTCTTTTCAGTTGTCAATGTAATTTATGAAATCATGGTAAAAGGTAGAAATTAACTTTCCGTTAATGATAAAAGTCACATCAATTAACTCGAATAATAATAAATATACTATATAGTTTTGTGCAAAATAAAAAAATTCATTGCGAATTAATCAACATTGTTTTTTTTCTTTCTTTCAATTAACTTCTTTTTCTCTATTTGAAATTGAAAGTAATAATAAATTGATTGTGAATGAATTTTTTTAAAGATGTATTTATTCTTTTTTTTTTTCTCTAGAGAAATTTTTGAGTCTATCAAATTTCTTTGTTTTATTTAACAAACAAAGAAAAAATTTTTTTTCTAATTCTCAACAAGAAGGGGTAAAACGAAGTAGGCAACATTTTCAACTGCATTCAATTATTTAACGTGACAGAAATGTACATTTTGACGTAAAATCAACGTACTCGACAAGAACAAATTTTTTTATTTTAATCACAAAATTCCAGTTATTTTTGATATGCAAGAATCGTGTTTTTTTTTAATAAATTAATTAAAAATTGTGACTATTTGATAAAATTTTGGAATTAGTTAAATATTATGGCCGGTGGTGGAATGAAAGCGAAAGCGCCTAAAAGAAAATGCGACAGAAAGGGTTGTCATAAGGCAAGAGCAAGAAATGGATTTATTATATTCTTTTTGAGACTATTGAAGTGTATGCCCACGAAATGTGTCACGAAAGTTGCACAAATTGCTGGAAGAAAATGGGCGAAAATGCCGAAAGATGAAAAATGCAAATTTCTCACATTGGGCAGAAAATCATCGCCGAAAAAGAGCCGCAAACGAAGGAAAGCAAGTTCCTGTAAATCATCTAATTTTTAAACTAAATTTCGTAAGAAAATCTTTTCATTAAAAATTACTCTAAAGAAAAAAAAATCATAAAATTTTTTTCTTCATATTAAATGAATTTATTTATTCCTGTAATATTTTTTAGCAAAATAATAATTCACATCTCAATTGGAAAAAATTAAGATGGAAAAATTTTCTTCTCTAATAGTGAAAATATTTACTAGCGAATAATTTATTTTGTTTAGAATTCCTGTAAACGGTAGGAGTTAGACAGAAAATTAGATCATCCAGGGTTGAATTGAAATTTTCAAAAAGGAAGAGTGCAAATAACGTCAGTTCCAGTGTCAATTGTTTCTAATTTTGTGAAAGTCCCTCATTCTTCAAGGTGAAAGAAAAATTTGTAATATTTTTTTTAAACTCATTTATCATCGCTATAAATTTTTTTTTATACAAATTCTTCGTTTTCTTTTTTAAAAAAATAACTGTGAATAAATATTTCATTACGAAAAAATTCATTTTCTTTTAATCGAAATTATTTTTAAAAATTAAAATTTGATTTTTATTTTCAATTTTAGAAAAATACGAATAATAAAAAATTCATTGAAAAATAAACAAATTTAATGAAATTTAAATTGAATTTTCATATTTTAATCTTTTTATTAAAAATTCGTATCTACGTATTAATAATAAAATTATTATTTAAAATTTTTTTATTAAAATTATAAAACGAAAATGAATAAAATGAAAGATTTAGAATAAAAAAAATTTGTGGAATAGGGGAAAAATAGAATTATTTTGAAATTAATATTTAATTAATTATTAAATTAATTACAGTGTATGAAATATTAATTTTTTTTTTATTAATTTTAATTAATATTATTTTATATTTTATTAAAATTCGGAACTTTTATTCTGTAATTAAACATTTGCGAGGATAACATATTAGAATGGATGAAGTGCTTTTATATCCTTGAGGATATTAGAAGAAATCAACTGATGAATCGATGGTGGAATCAAATGTCGTGGAATAGTTATTGTCGAGGGTGTGGAAGTGAAAAAGGTCACTTATCCTCTCCATTTGTAATTAAATCGTAATGAGATAAATCTCCTGTGCTACACGGAAAACCTGATTTTATTTATATTTACATATATGACGATTCAAGTATCACATCAAATTTCCACCACGAATCGTTTAGAAACAAAATTTACTGTTCTATCAATTTTTACATTCACCCTGAAACTTATACCCAAGAAATTATCGATACCCATAAAGTCATTGAAAAAAGAATTTCTAATACATTTATTAAATAATTTATTTATAATAAAATTATAATAAAATTATTTAAATTTTTTTTTTAGAATTATAAAACGAAAATGAATGATTTAGAATAAAAAATTTGTGAAATAGGGGAAAAATGGTCATTAATTGTAAAGTGGTCATTAAAAACTTATGTGATTGTATAAGTTGTCATTGAAAAAAAATTGGAAAATACTTTCTAAAAACGAGAGGGAAATAAAGGGTAAAAGTATAATTTATAATTTGTCAATTTCTTTGATAATTTTGACTTTTTCAACTCTTGGGTTTATTTGATAATTAAAATGTACATAAACGTGGTTATAGCAAATCAAAGTCACATTACCAGAAATTTTTCATTCCTCCAGCAATCAATGTGTTGTAATAATTTCGCATGACATAACGCCATTTAGAAAAGTTCATCTTTTTTTCTTCCCTCTATTTCAGTCGTGATTATTCGTTTTCCATTTCATTTTCTTTATTCTCTTCGTGAAATTTTTATTTTGCAAAAAAAAAATAAAAGAGGACTTTTTTAAATCCTTGTATTATGAAGATGCGGTTATAAAATGTCATTCTCTATCCGATGGAGTTGCAATGATATAAATTAGATTTTTTTTTCTCTCTCTCTCTCTCTTTGAGTATCGATTATTGTTGGTGTTATTATATCCGCGATATAAAAGTATACGGATATTCGCCGTCAATTTATAATATCGTTATTATGATATGTCTCTCTTTCGTATAGCAGAAGATCTGATTGGACTTGAATATTGTCCGCCGGATCGTGATGACCTGATGACACTCGCTTCTCATTTGGTATACAAAAGTTCAACATTGTCTCATCAATCTCATCGATATGTCCATTTGGTTGAAAAAAAAAAGAAAAAAATTTCCCTTTTTCCCACAGGAGAGAAAACTGACAATTTCGCGATGTAATCCGTTAAATCCGGTCGTCATCTCTATTATGGCGAATCTTATTATGCATATAAATCACTGCAGGAACTGGTTGAATCCAGAAGTAATTACTTAATCATTCAGATGGACATTTGGATTCTGAATTTGTTCCTGCAATGCATTTTTTATAAGGTAAAAAAAATTTCTCTCTAGCAATTTGTTTTTTCTTTCAGTTTCGGAATTTTTCTCTGAACAAGAAAAAGGTTCTTCTATTTTTCTCTTCTTGAAAGAAGAAAATTGGAAATAATTCAAAATTTGGGTATTTTTAATTCTCAAAGGAAATCTTGAACTTTGAATGGAAAATTATTTCAATGTGTTAATGGAAAGAGTAAAGAAAAGGAAATAAAAAGAATTCAAATGGAAAAACATTGTTTTTATGGAAAAAGTTGAATTTTTTAGAAGTAGTAAAAGATTTCGGTATTGTATCTTTTTGGGTTGAGTACCGCCCCGAGCATATCCGCATCATCAATCTGCCATTTATTCCGACTGTAGCTCGCCAACTATCGAACCATTTTACCCCCAAAAAAAAACCCTCCATTTTTTATAATTCACGGAAAATACGATTTTTATGATTAAGTAGGCATTACATCGAAATTTTTTTTTCTTTTAAAAATATTTACTCTGGAAAAATAAAAATTTCCTTTATTTATTTATTTCTTTATAGAAATTGTAAATGGGCTAATTTCTTTTTTCTTTATTTATTTTTGCTTATTCAAACAAGAACATTTGAAGTAAAAATTTTTTTTATAAATGTTTCCTCTTTCTATAGTGGTTAATAAAAATCGTTTTTGCCAGTGAAGAAAATAATATGCGTGAATGGTATTTGTTTTTGAATTTCTAAGCAAACCATGCAATTTTACTGAGTCAGAGTCTCCTCGCTCATTGTCACAAACATTTTGCGATCTCTTTCCTCTCGCTTTCGCGAACCGAAATGTCAGTGTTACTTCCTTAAATGCAAATTATCTTTCAAGCGGAATTTTTGTCATGTAAACTTTTACATTCATGCGCAAAAAGCCTCTACTATGAATCATGAAGAAAGAGAGAGAGAGAGAGAGAGAGAGAGATATTTATTGCAGTTGTAATTCTCTCCCCTTTTTAAAAAAGAATGAAGAAAAAAAATCTTCCCTAGCTTCTAAATTAATCATTATTGAACATTTATTTTAATTTAATATTTAACGAAAACAACGATTCTAAATGTAAATTTCGCCATATTTTATAAGTGAAGATTCGTTTGGAAAAGGAGATAAATAATCGATTTATGATGAAATTAAAGAGTTGTTTTTTTTCAAAAAGAATTTATATACGAAAAGCTTGAAATGTCAAGTTATCGTCATTTGATGTCATTTGCGGGTGTTCGATTAATGTAACCAAGAAAGTCTCTTGTAATATTGAATTTGATGGAAATGGAAAAAAATCTATCGTTTGCCATTAGTGGAGTCGTTAACAGTCAGCGTGACTCTCAGTACGTCACAAATTACACGAGAGACTTCTTCGAACGCGAACCCAGATGTATTCGAGTTGGTTAAACCAAAATGTATTTCAACAGAGAGCATTTAGATTGTAATTACAGGAAGAGACACGCAAGAAGAGAGTGCTATTTCGATGTTACGGCAAAAGAATATAAAAGATTGGGGGAGGTGAATAAGTACTATTTTGGTTATATTCCGTACAGCAGTTTCGTTTCAATAAATTTTAATTTCATCTTCACTGGTTCGTTATGGAGGAATAAAGTCGCTATGGGATTTATGATCAGTGTGCAAAGTTTTATAAACTTCAATCAGTCCTGAACTATTCATTATGGTAGATTTAATTTTTTTTTCTACCATTCCGTACGAGAAGCAATTGAAGTAATCTGTAATTTAGAAGTTGGCAAATATGGGAAAGTAGGAAATGAGCGATGAAAAGTGGACATTTAGTTGGAAAGGCTCGTTTGTCCGATTCGCAAATTAAATGTCAAGTTTTTTTTTTATTATCGTTCAATTCCCATTGTCTTTGCGATAACTTCACTTGATTGACAATAATTGAATTTTTTTTTTCAAGGAACGAAAACAAATGAACCAACTTTTTGTTTTCATTCGTTTTATTTTAGCTTGCTTTTATTCCTTTTGGAAATTTTTCTCTTCTTGGAGAATTAATTTTTCGTTTCTTTTGGAAAAAAGAAAATTTTCTTCTTTGAAAATTATTTCTTGCTCTTTTTTGAACATATTTCAATGAGATAGAAAATTTTTGATATTTCATTTGATCCAATGTGATCAAATTTTTAATACAATTTAATGGATAAAATTTATTTATGCTATCCAGAAAATTAATAATTGATTATTTTAATTCTCCAACAACATTTTCAACAATCTTTTATCTAGCTAACAAGTTCAGAACATATTTCAATGAGATAAGACATTTTTGGTATTTTATTTGATCCAATGTGATCAAATTTTTAATACAATTTAATTGATAAAATTTATTTATGCTACCCACAAAAGTAATAATTGTTTATTTTGATTCTTCAACAACATTTTCAACAATTTTTTATCAAGCTAACAAATTCAAAGCATATTTTAATGAGGTAAAAAATTTTTGATATTTCATTTGATCCAATGTGATCAAATTTTTAATACAATTTAAAGGATAAAATTTATTTATGCTACCCACAAAAGTAATAATTGTTTATTTTGATTCTCCAACAACATTTTTAATAATTTTTAAACAAGCTAACAAATTCAGAGCATATTTTAATGAGATAAAATTTTTTTTGATATTTCATTTGATCCAATGTGATCAAATTTTTCATAAAAATAAAATTTAATGGATAAAATTTATTAATGCTATCCACAAAATTAATAATTGTTTATTTTTATTCTCCAACAACATTTTCAACCATTTTTTATCAAGCTATCAAATTCAGAACATATTTCAATGAGATAAAAAATTTTTATGTTTTATTTGATCCAATGTGATCAAATTTTTAATACAATTTAATGGATAAAATTTATTTATGCTACCCACAAAAGTAATAATTGTTTATTTTGATTCTCCAACAACATTTTTAATAATTTTTAAACAAGCTAACAAATTCAGAGCATATTTTAATAAGATAAAACATTTTTTAATATTATTTCATTTGATCCAATGTGATCAAATTTTTAATACAATTTAATGGATAAAATTTATTTATACTATCCACAAAATTAGTAAAAATAGTATTCTTAAATTCAGAATGAAATTTTTTCTGTGCTTAAATTTTCGTAAAATGGAAAATTTTTGCATATTTGATTGAAGATAAATTGTTGTTATCTATCCACGGGTGAAAGTGCCAAATCGAACTGTTAAAATTAATGGCAAATCGAATTGAAATGTGATAGTGTCAGAATTTTTACACGAAATCGATTAACATATATGTGAAATATTTGTCGAGAATCACTAAAGCAGCTGCATACTTTCTCACCTCATGTGAAGTCTGTCGAATGAACAATACATTACGTATCACATACCCACGAGATAGTATCAATGAATATGGACGACTTTCGTTTTTAGGGTAAAGTACGCGCTTATTTGCGAGTATTCGCTAAATTTTAAATCTTTGAATCTTATTTTTCCTCTTCTTCTTATTCTCTTCGATTGAGAATTAGAATTTATTAGAATTAGAATTCAGAAAAAAATTGTTCCATGAAACAATTTCCATTAAGATGGAATAATTTTTTTCTTTTTTTTTGCAATGTGGAAATGATTACAATACTCTATATTTCAAAAGAATCGAGTTCTTATAACGATAGATATAATTAGTTGTATCACGTGAATTACAAATATTCATTTTCCACTGGGTATTATAACTGCGCGTGGAGAATGATTTCATGATTTCTCCAGAGAAGGCAATTGCCATCAGCAGAAAAGTAATGTTTAAAGAGGACATCTTTATAATTTAGTGATAATTTGCAAATTGGCAACTGCGTTAAATTGTTATTTAGAAGATATTGCGGTGGATGAAACTTTCACTTGACACACCCTATGGAACCCCGTCTTATTTTCTTCCTCGTTTGAAATACTATCCTGACTCCCGCAACTCCATTAAACTTTTCAATTTCATCCTGTCTTTTTCAATTGAATGCAAGAATATCTTGGATTCAAAAACACCCATAACTTTCTTTTTTCTATATACGATTTTTGTATGTATCATTATTTTCTATTTCAAAAACATGTTTGGAAATTTTCTCTCATATTTCTAAGAGGTAGGAATTTTTATTTTTAAATGAAAAAAGAAGAGGTATGGAAAAAATTGTTTTGAGCTGATAAAAAAAAAAGTGTTGGGGATATCAATTTTTTTTTCTTTTCTACTTTAAAAAAACTGTTATTATACTTTTGGAAGATGAATTTAGCAAAACTATATTGATATAAACCTTTGGTAGTGTAGAATTGTGCTGGTAGCGATGAGGAGCAGTCGAGAGAGCAGTAAATTGCAAAATTACCTCAAAGTGCTTCATCCAAGTTTCATTTGAAGCAACCATCCAAGAGAATATAGGTACCCAATGTCGTGTGCTGTAATTTAATTTATTAAATCTCTTTTCTTTGCGAATAATATTATACTTTTTTTTAAACCCTCCCTTTATGTATTTTCTGCAGAACTCAACGAATACGATTTATTTTTCAATAAAACATTATATTGTCTTTGTGATATAAGAAATCCTCTAATGGAAAATACTAGCAGAAAAAATGAAATTTATTCGCAAAATCAATCGATTTCAAATATGAAATGAATAAATTTTTCAATTTCCGGGCTTTCAAATTAAAATAGTTTGGATTATTTTAACGCCTCGAAGGAAAATATATGATTACGTATAATATGTAGTTGAAGAGGAGAAGTGTATGGAAATTTATATAATGTTGCCTTAAGTTTTAAGGAAAAATATTTAAACAATAAATAATGTACAAAGAAGTAGCAAATCAGTCGTTAGGGGACTTGTAATGTATATATAGACAATATAAAAGTGTACAGGACAATAACAAAGATGCTTAGCATCGAATGCGACTTTCTCCGTCTTTCTCTTTGACTGTCCGTGTAACAGATTGGTCGAATCATCATTATGTAATAATATGGAAGATACAAACTTCCCATCAGACAGATCATTGTGGAAATTGGGGTGTTTATATTAATTAATTTTTTCCAATTTTCTTTCCAGTAAAAAGTTTTCTTTCTTTTAAGTTTTCTTTATTGAAGAAAAAAATTGGCCTCTGTATTGTTGAAGAGCTTAATTAATCAAGCTTGAATGAGACAAACTATATAAGCCTTTTGATCTGAGAACTAATTTCATTAGGAGCTTTAAATCTAAAGACTAAAGTAAAGTTGATTCTCGTATTACAAGATGTTCTGCACGTTGGCTTTTAACTTTCATTAAATTAGCTTCATCTAGTAACTCACACCACAAAATGCTTGTAGCTTTGAATTACTTCTTAATGGAAATGCACATTGGGTTAACAAAATGCGACACCAATCAAAGTTCAACAGAAAAGTTAATTAATTTCTATTCTAATTAAATTGTTTTTCCTCTAGAGGAGCATTATATAGTTCACATACAATAACAGAGATGAATTATTCTACTTCTAATTATTTTATCATTCAATTTTTAATTTACAATTTTCAATTTTCAATTTTCAATTTCCAATTTCCAATTTCCAATTCATATTTATCAGAGACGCTACTTGTAATTTAATTACCTATTAAAATTAATTTTTCGGCATAAATTACATAATTATTAATTTGTTCTCATTTTATTCTTCAAGGAGAAAATTTTATATTCTTTTCAAAATATTTTTGCTTCATTTTGAAAAATATTCTGTAAATTTAAAAAGGGACCTGCCTGTTTTCATTGCAAACAAAAAAATATTCGTAAATGAAAATTGTGTCGCAAAATTTCCCACAAAGGAATGAAGTTAAAAAAAAAAAAAGATTAAAGAAAAAAAAATGCAATACAAATGGATAAATATTTTTTCATGACTGGCGTAAAATTGACTGTTGAAATAACGTGACCGCGAGATAAATTGATCAAAAACTGACTTTATCTTTCATGGCTTATTCTCTCACTAGTCGCGATGAAGTGATGAGAATTCTGTGAATTTAACACGCGAGGGAAATAATAGAGTTGGACAAACGGACTTGTGCCGAGTGAATATTTCGCGCCGACGTTGTTATGAAACGTCGTGCGATTACGTGCTAATTAATTCCCCCAGAGAGAGAGAGAGAGAGAGTGAGTGAGTGGATCTCCCTCTTTCTTTCTTTTTTTTTCTTTCCCACTAATAAGAAACGGAAGTACGCTGGTTATACTTTTGCCTTCAATAAAGAAGAAAAATGTAAATCTCAAATCCCTTTCGTCATCATTCACCAGACAAAAAGATGTAGATCATTCCGATTGTTTGAATAAATCATAAAATTCTAAATATCTCGGATAATGAATAATTTCCGACTAAAAGTAGAAGGAGAAAAAAACTTGTTACTTTTTTTTATGCCTACAATGTAAATTCCTTATTAACTTAAAACGAAAAAAGAGGAGAAAGAGTTTCTTGTATAGCTGAAAAACAATTAGTTTTTTCACGACCTTGATAAAAAGTCAAAGAAAAAAAATTTCTTCTTGTTTTAAAAATTCTTATTGTCCTTCTTTTTTCTCTATCACTGTTAAAAATTACAAGAAAATCTTTCTCATCGTAAATAAATAAAATAAAAATCCCTTTTTTTCGCTTGAGGAAAAAAATTTTTCAAAAATTTCTAATAATTATTTTTAATTGAATTATATTTCTTAATTTTGAGTTGTAAATTGTTATTGATTTGGCTAATCGCGTGATAAATTTCATTGAATTATTTTTTATCGACAGCTTCGCGATATGATTATAATGGAAGAAAAGCGATTTGCGAAAATTTACGCAATTAATTGCTGCATAATTTATGCAAAGACCCTTGCAATTATTTACACTATTTTCCAATTAGATTGCTATTTATTTCTCAATATAATCGATGTTAAGATGATGCTTGAATGATAATTTTTTATTTATGACACATATTTTCCTGAATAAAATTTACTATTTTCAAATTCTGTTAATTTTTTTTTCTAATTAAATCTTATTATAATTTTTCATATCAATTTAAGAATGTATTTTTTTTAAATATGTAATAATAGTACTAGTTTTGTTGAACAAATTGTCATTATGAGAGAGTTTAATGATGTCACTCGTTTTGTTGCAGAGAAAGTTCTTTAGAAAGGTGTCGATAATTAATTAACATTAGTCTGACAATCGGTTAAGAAGATCTTTTTCTCAAATAATTATAATTTCGATAATTATTATACTTGAAAAGAAGTATTATTAATTAAATATTTTGTTGGCATTTCAAAAAATTATTTTTCGGACAAAAAAAAAGAGGAAGAGATCAATCAAACCTCTTTAAAAAGTAGGTCCAATTAAATTTGTTTCGACATTCTTGAATTTAATATTAAATAAAACATATTGTTTCTAAAAAGCAAATTATGAAATATTTCCGTCTGCAAAAAAAAAAAAATTAATCCCAAACTTTCTCACATTGTTTGGGATCTTTTACATAATAACTCTTGTTTATTTTAAATTAAACTTCGCGGCTTTTTGTAATGAAAGTGTTTCTCGTGCTTGACCACGAGAGGGCCGAATCTTGTCTACGTGGCGTGAGAACCAGTATCTGCGCTCACCAAAAAAAACTGTCTATCAGTTAAAAACACATCGTGTGTGTAAAAACACCAAAAAATGTAAAAAACCGCAACTCCTCTTCAAGTTAAAGTAATAAACAAAAACTTCAAGTGAAAATTACCTTTTTCTCCTCTTTTACAATTCTCCTATGTTAAACCGCTAAAAATCCCAACATGGTCCTTCGAGCCGGATTTCCAAAAGAGAGAAAAGGAAGTGAAATTCAGTTCATGTTTTAGTGACGCTTGCAAAACTTTGCTTATATGTTTCATCATTCTACACTTTCGAGTGTTTTAAAGTGTAAAAAGTACTTTCATAAGGCTTTATTTAGTTCTATAACGATAATTTGGTGATGTTTATATGTTTTTTCTCTGCATATTGAGAACCTTATTTATTGAAACTTTTCTGCAATAAAGTACGCAGTGTTGTCGGCCATTTTTCTTATTAAACATGGCAACGTTTGATTACGATTTGCGTTGAACGATCAAGAATCTTTATTCTTATCAATTAAAAAGATTGGTACTCGTATTATAAATTACGAAAATCCACCTCGACAGTGTTATTGGGACGGCTGTCAAATTTACAAGATTTCTGGGAAAGGTGTCGACAAAACCATGCCAAATTATTGTCCTGTCAACCAGAAGCTGACCGAAATGACCGGGAAGATCAAGCATCTTCTGTTTATAACCCTGATGACTTCACTACAATTGAGGATATTTACGAAGAGACTGTGGACTTCATACTTTCTCACCTTCCTGATCAGCCACCACCCGCCTTGGAACGTGAACGTTCTCTACCGCCTGTTCCAGACTCAACAGATCAAGGAACATCATCATCAGCTGTTAGACTTCCACGCATTAGTATACCTAATTTTTCAGGTTCGTATTGTGATTGGCTTGCCTTCCGAGATCTATTTAAATCTCTTGTAATAGACAATGATCGTCTTTCGGACGCAGAACGTCTCCATTATCTAAAATCATGTCTGGAAGGTGAAGCGTCAATAGTCGCTCAAAATCAGCCAGGGACAGATGGCAATTTTCAGACTATTTGGGAAAACTTAGAAACACGATACAATAATAGTAAAGTTTTAATTTATGAATACTTGAGAAAAATTGTCGAATTGCCACTTGTCACTTCTGATTGGTTAAGTAACTTAAAGAATATGCGCAATGCTATTATTACTACGATTTCCGCTTTAAAAAGTCTTAATCGTCCGATCGATGAAAAGAATGATCTGGTAGTTTTTCTATTAGTTTATAAATTAGATAAAACCTCCCGAGATCAATGGGAATTGTCAATAAGTGAAAATACAGATCCTCCTCCTCTCGATCAATTTGTTAAATTTCTTGATAATCGAATTCGTGCTTTAGAAGCCACTGCAGATATTAAAAAACGTCCTGATAATAAAAATCCAAATGTTTCGCAATCATTACCAAGAAAGGTGCATACGCATCAAAATTCAGCAAAGTTCTCATGTCCGCTATGTAAAGGAGAACATAACCTCTATGTATGTTCGTCATTTAAGGAAAAAACAATTGATGACCGTTTTGAATATTTACGTTCAAACAACCGATGTTTTAATTGCTTAGGAAAACATAATCGCAATGCATGTCAGAGCCGAAAATTATGTAATGTTTGCAAGAAGCCTCATCACTCTTTATTACACCGTGACAAAGATAATGCTTCTCAACCTTGTGATTTAAAATCTAATCGAAATGTTTCAGAACCGACGCAAAAATCAGATGAAATGGCGCTTTCGTGTAATTTTAACTCTTCTACAAAATTTCGTACTGCTGTTCTGTTGGCAACAGCTCGTGTGATTGTTGAGGCCCCTGATGGCCGCCGTGTTTATGTTCGCGCTCTACTTGACCAAGGATCGGAAGCTACGTTTTTATCAGAATCAATAGTTCAATTACTACGACTTCCACGAAAAAACACAAATATAACAGTGTCTGGTTTGGGCGGTAATTGCTCCAATAAAGTCCTTCATTCAGTTCCTATTGTTGTCAAATCAACTAGACCTTGTATAACCACGCTTCAGACTCAAGCATTCGTGCTTCCAAAAATTACTGCTTATACCCCAGCAGAATTTACGATGTTAGAAATTCCAGACAATCTGCGTGATCTAGAATTTGCTGATCCTAATCCATGGGAAAATGAACGAATTGATTTATTAATTGGAGCTGATCTTTACGCTCAAACACTTAAACCTGAAATTCGTCCTGGTCCACCTGGAAATCTCGTTGCTCAGTCAACTATTTTTGGATGGGTTTTGTCAGGTCCACTCCAACGATCTTCTGTCCAAAGTTACCATATTAATGTTCATTTTTCTATGGAAAACAGAGTTGACGAGACTTTACGTCAGTTTTGGGAATTGGAAGAGATGCCATCTTCTAATTTAATAACAAAAAAGGATATAGAATGTGAAAATCATTTTGTTAAGACACATTCCAGAGACTCAAGCGGAAAATATACAGTTGAATTACCCTTTGATAATTCTCCGACGAAATTAGGTAATTCTTACGAAATAGCCCTCACTTCTTTACTGAGAGTAGAGAAGAAATTTACTCGCGATCCTCAACTTGCCGAACATTATCGGGATTTCATGAAAAAGTATCAAGAAATGGGACACATGTCTCCTGTTGACATTGACAAAATAATTTGTCTCGAGTATTTATTCCGCACCACCCTGTTATTCGTGACTGTAGTCAAACTACAAAAGTTCGAGTAGTATTCAATGCTTCGAGTCCCACTTCCAATAAAATCTCGATTAATGACATTTTATATATCGGTCCAAAATTGCAAACCGACATTTGCTCTATAATTATGCGATGGCGTCAATTCGCATTTGTCTTATGTGCAGATATTGCCAACATGTTTCGCCAGGTTCTTGTCGCACCATCTCATCGAAAATACCAATGTATTCTTTGGCGAGAAACTTCCGAACAGCCGATCCAAGTGTTTGAATTAAACACTGTTACATACGGTATGTCGTCTTCACCATATCTTGCCATCCGTGTATTGCAGCAGTTAGCTCATGACGAAAAGGATAATTTTCCTTTAGCAGTTTCCATGCTTTTAGAGCAAACATACGTTGATGATTTTTTCATTGGAGGACCAGACAAATCCACCACACTCAAATTGAGAGATCAAGTCATTCGTATTACAAATGCAGGTGGGTTCCCATTACGAAAATGGTTTAGTAATTCCCCTGATTTGCTGGTTGGATTAGAGACTACTGATCACGGTTTAGCAGTAGAGATCCCTTTTGATAATTGTTCCGGATTCAAGGTCCTTGGGATTTTTTGGAATCCGTCCGATGATGCATTTCATTTTAAAACTTGTGAACTTCCTGCAGAATCTGTTACCAAACGATCAATACTATCAGCAATTGCTAAAGTATTCGATCCAATGGGTTGGATTTCACCTGTAACTATTATCGCGAAAATTCTCTTACAAAAACTTTGGCTTCGCAAATTAGAATGGGACGATTTGCTTCCTTCAGATTTGCTCAAAGATTGGCATCAATTTCGATCCTCATTGTCTGCCTTATCAAATATCATAGTTCCGAGATGGACACATCGTACTTCCGACACAGTCTCGATACAAATACACGGTTTTTCTGATGCGTCAAGTGTCGCATATTCTGCAGTCGTGTACTCTCGAATTCAATCATCTTCAGGAAACATTTTCGTTAGTCTTCTGATGTCAAAAACTAAGGTTGCTCCGCTCAAGACAATAAGTATCCCTCGACTTGAGTTATGTGCAGCTAGCCTTCTATCCAAACTAGTAAGTTTTGTTGTTAATTCTCTCGATTTAAAGGATTCTCAAATCTTCTGCTGGACTGACTCTACCATTGTTCTTAGTTGGTTACGGAAACAACCAACCTCCTGGACTGTTTTTGTAGCAAATCGTGTCTCGAGTATCATAACCGAATTGCCTTCTGCTCAATGGAATCATGTTCCTTCCAAACAAAATTCCGCAGATTGTGCCTCGCGTGGACTTTCAGCGGAGGATTTGTCAAGTTTTTCTCTTTGGTGGGACGGTCCTACCTGGTTACGTGATTCAGTTGAGATGTGGCCTCAACGAAGTAATAATCTGGAAACTACTGAGGAATTACGAACAGTATCACATCTCGTTGCTAATGAAATCGAATCTGACTGGCAATCAGAACTGATATCTCGACATTCATCTTGGGCTCGTTTGTTGCGCGTGACGGTTTACATTTTACGAGCTGTTCAAGCCTTCAAGCTCCAAATTTCATTTTCAGCACCGCTGACGGCTACCGAAATTAACAATGCCGCTTTATTCTGGATTCGGTACGTTCAAGAAAAATCCTTTGTTTCCGAAATTCAGAGTCTTAAAGAAGAAAAGACTCTTCCTCAGAGCTCTCGTTTAAAAAAGTTTACACCTTTTCTTGACGACTATGGTATCCTTAGACTTGGTGGACGATTACGCCAGTCTAAATTATTGACTTATCAAAATCCGCCTGCTATTTTACCGAATCATCCGATATCTTTATTAATTTTGAGACAACTGCATCGCAATTTATTGCATGGAGGAGTTCAATTAACACTTTACATGACTCGCACTCAATATTGGATTATTGGTGCTCGTAATCTCATTAAAGGAATTATCAGACAATGTGTCACCTGCGTGAGGACAAAGCTCGTGTTGAAAATCAAATTATGGGAGAATTACCTTCGGCTAGAATATCACCTTCTCGTCCTTTCTCTCATACGGGAGTTGATTACGCGGGCCCATTTTTAGTACGTTCCAGTTCAGGTCGTGGATCCAAGTCACATAAAGCTTGGATAGCTGTTTTTGTATGTTTCGCGGTTAAAGCTATCCATCTAGAGCTTGTTGATGCTTGCACGTCAGCCGCATTTCTCGCTGCTTTCAGGCGCTTTACATCACGTCGGGGTTTGCCAACGGATCTTTATAGCGATAATGGAACAAACTTTCGCGGAGCTGATCGCGAACTTTCGCATGCTTTTCGGCTCATCATGCAGGATTCAACGTTAGCTTCACATTTAGCTTCTGACGGAATCACTTGGCATTTCATGCCTCCGTCTGCGCCACATTTCGGAGGTTTGTGGGAGGCTGGCGTGAAAAATGTAAAATACCATTTGCGTAAATTATTGTCAAACGCCACTCCGACTTCCGAAGAATTTTCAACTTTACTTTGTCAAATTGAATGTTGTTTAAATTCTCGACCTATTGTTAAACTCAACGAAGATCCAGAGAGCTGTGAAGCTCTAACTCCTGGACATTTCCTAATCGGATCTGCGTTAAAAACTGTACCTGCGATGTCTGTTCTAGATCTACCTGAGAACCACTTATCACGTTGGCAATTTTATCAACGAATTTTGGAGCAGTTTTGGCGTTCATGGTCTAGAGATTATTTACAGTCAATGCAACAGCGAACTAAGTGGTTGTCAGAACGATCTAATTTGAAAATCAACGATATTGTATTATTACGAAATCCTAATCTCCCTCCCGCAAAATGGGAATTGGGCCGTGTTATTAAATGCGTCCCCGGTCAAGATGATAAAGTTAGAGTAGTTCAAGTAAAAACGAGCTTATCTGAGTTTACTCGTCCAATCACCCAATTAATTCGACTACCATGTAATTATTCGTAATGTTAAATTGTGTTTAAGTTTATTTTTTGTGTTAACTTGTTTTATGAATATTTCGATCTTAAAATAAGCTCGCAAGGTGGCCGG
>JUFY01021370.1:15803-27441 GCA_001855655.1 Leptopilina clavipes | reverse complement strand
ATCAAATCGATACCAAAAATATCAAATTGATCCAAAAATTGGAATCAATTTGATTTTTTTGGTATCAATTTGATACTTTTAGGTTTACAGTGATATTTTAATATTATTCTTATTAAAAATGATTTTAAATGCCGTAAGTAATGAATACATAAATATTAGGTAAGATAAATATTTTACATCATCATCTTCTCATGTCAGATTTTGGGTTTGTCTTTTGATATTAACGTCCTAGTTGAGAAACTACCTCACGGGGTTTATGAATACAGTATGGGACAACTTGTGTAAGAACATAAAATATACCATATACACTGCTTGCGCTGACCCTTGTAATTAAAATCCCGTCCCTAAATCAAGATTAAGACACCAGTAAAGTTGCTCCTCAATTGATTTAAGCCTGAATATCTGACTCTGTAATACCTTCTTGCACGATAATTCATCTTAGCCATGTTGCATTAATTTATCATTAAAAATGACCGAATATAAACAATTTTTATTTAGTTAATCATTCTTTTGATTTAAAATCTTCAGATTAAACTTCCGTTATTAATTTTTTGGAAAAAAAACTCTTTTCTGTCCATTTTCCTTTAATGGATATATGTAGTTGAATTTTTTTTTCCAAAAGTAACTTTCGGACTTTGCTTTATTCATGTGTGCGTATTTTAATTACCGGTATAGATACAAAGTCAGTTAATAAGCTTAATAAACCCTCCATGGAACTGACCCTTCATTTTGTCCACTGGAATCTCGATTCTCTAACAATACAGGGATGGCTCTTCATTTTCTTCATTATATCAGTAACAAACACTGCGCCAAAAATTAATTGAAAATAATAGATGTAAAATTGACTAATATCTTTAATTTTCATCAAATTAATTTAAAAAATGCATTTTATGTAAATTATGTAGCTTAATGAATAAAGAAAAAGGATCGTTTATTTATATATTAGAAATTAAGAAAAATTATCTAGTAGTTTAAAATTATAGAAGATTTATAGAATCTTAGATTTATAGAATAGGGGAAAAAATGAGTGGGATTTAATTATTCAATTATTCAAATGATTGAAAAAGAAAATTTTAAGTGTGTATATATTTGGGGCAGATTAATTTTCGGAAATATAATTTACACCGTGAAATTAATAGAGTGAAATGTCGATGAAATTTATAGCTTCTGCCTCCCTGCGCTTACAGCAAAGCGGGTGCCGCGTAAGCTTCGGACGTCCAACTTTGAGAAGCACATCAAAAGGATTAAAATGCAAATACCATAACTCGTGTATAAGCTTTCCTGTAAACTCGACGTTTCGTTTTCACTGAATAAATGACCTATTGGTATTTAAGCTCATTGGAGTGATAACAGCTATACACAAACAGTTTATTCAAAGGAAAAAGAAACAAAAAATTCCTCCATTCTTTTCTTAAATGCCATTATAAATTTTTTTTTGCTCTCCATTTTTCAAACAAAGTTGGAAGAATTTTTTCCCCCTCTTTCGAAATTTTCCAAATATTTTATTTTTATATAAACTATTTTTAATGAACTTTTTTTTAAAACTTTTTTTAAAAACTTTTCCAATTTCAATTTTTTCTCTACCTAATTATTTAGCAGAACTATAATAAATTTATACAGGTAAAAAGAAGAAAAAAAGGACGAGAATTATAGAAAGTTTTAAATTGTATCTTCAGAAAAAAATTACAATTTTTTATTTATTTCAATTATATATTTTACTTCTTTATTTATTATTTATTTATTTATTACTTCTTTATTAAAAATCAGGGGTCCTCGATGATAAATAAAAGGTATAGTTTAGATTTCTAGTTTACCTGCGAAGGATAAAAGGATATCGCCGCGGTCCTGAAATTTCAATAGAGGGTAATTTATCGACAGAAGATTCGACACTTAAGAAAAAATTCCCACCTGTCTGATTCTATATTGAATCATTTTTGTGCGACTTTGGAAAAAATTGATCCTTTGAAAAGTGATAAACTTTTCAAAAAGTGATAAAATTCTTTGAAAATGTGTCAAAATAATCATCTATCGATAATATACCCGTTGAAGGTAATATTATCGACTGTATTAAAGATGGCGGATAAGTTCGACTATTCTCCGACAGAAGGCAGAAGAAGCGCTCGCTCGAAATATGGTAAATTTGAAGAGGGAAGCATTCACAGGAAGTTGAAAAAAGAAACATTTCGGAATAAATGAAATTTCATTGGTTTAATTTTAAATTTCTTATTTGCATAAATAAGAATTCTTATTCTTTATTCTTAGAATTTTAAGAAATTTTAAATTTTATAAATAGCTAAAATTCTATTGGAACCTTGAGGGAAGCTTACATTGGAACCTAAATTATTTTAAGTCTAAAGGAAGCTTTCCTAAACTTTCCAATCGAAGTTTGAACTATAAGGTAGACTTCTTCCTACTATCTGAAATTCTTCCTACTATAAAAAAGTAAAAAATAAAAAATAAAAAAAATAAAATAAAAAAAATATATAAATGCGATTAATTTTGCTTAGAAAATATGCAAAATTAAATCATGGTCCGAGGGTACAAAATCAGATAAGTTTATAATCTTTTATGAAGCTAATTCATTTAATAATATATTCTGCTTTGAAGAAAAGGAGGCCGATCTCACAAGACTGGCTCCCAATAATAATAATAATAATAACAATAACGATATCTCTCATTACACGCGCGGCATGCATTGGAAATTACATATACCCTCTGGGCGGGCCATTCATGGGGACTTGATACGATAAAATCTTGAAGCTACTGAAAGCCCATAGGTGATCCTATATCTGATAGTAATGCGATCCCAAAAAATATAATGGCGAAAAACCCATGGCATTGTTGCGAACGTAAGCGGTGCTTCATTGTGTCCCACTGCAGGATGTGCTCTGATTTTCTTCAAGCATAATAATGTATATAATGTGGCTTATATATATTCGGGGGTGTGTGTTTGGCTACCATGTGAGCCGTACCCCATAGCATATATATATAAAAAAGAGGGTTCCGGAGATTTTTTTTTATTATTATTAAAGAAAAGTGCAGTAGCCTACTGCAGTAGTAGAATGAAGGTGGGAGTGTCCCCAAGGAAAGATATACGGTTACTCTCGTTGTTCCATCGGAAAAATGGTCTCAATGGCAAACCAATATGATATTTCGTCGTGGAGAACTAGATCAACGCGGGGATTACCTTCCCTAATATTCCAACAATCATAAATTCTCCCACGCTCTCGAATTATAGAAAAAAAAATTTTTCTAACTCTAATATAAATTTTTAACGAAAACTAATAATTTTCAAGACTAAAAACAGAGGGTCGATTATGTAATTTCACTTTGACTTTCATTTTCACTCTCACTTTGACAGATTTTTATTTTTACTTTCACTTTCACATAATTGACAGATTTCTATTTTTATACTTTCATTTTCACTCTCACTTTGACAGTTTTTTATTTGTACTTCCACTTTGACAATTTTCTATTTTTCACTTTCATATTGACAAGTTTTTCCACTTTCACTTTGAAAGATTTTTTATTTTCCTTTCAACTTTCATTTTGACAAATTTTTCTCTGAAAATGAACAGTCAAAATAATGTCAAAATAAATTTTCACCAACTGTCAAAATAAAAGTCTAATAAGTGAAAATAAAAGCGAAAATAGTAATTTGTGAAAGTGAAAATGAAAGTCGCAATTAAATTACGTAATCGAAGAAGAATTTCGCAGAAAAAAGAATAATCTACCAAAATATGTTTTTGGTTGAAAATATTAGGTATATTTTTAGAAAGTAAAAATCCATAGGCGCATTTTTTTTTTGTATAAAAAGGAAAAACTTGACTTACAGCAATAAAATAAGTTGGCGCAAATTTTTAAACAGATTCTCTCGACAATATTCTTTTCGAGACAATATAAAAATGTCTCGCAACTAAAGAAGTCAACGGAATATTTTTAGCTGATATATGACCGGAAAAAAAATTTTCACAATCAGAACATATTTTTATGATTTTGTATAACCCTTCCTTCGAATTTTTTTTGCCCCCTTTTTTTTTTGGAGAAAAAACCAATTTTTTTTCTGATACTTTTTATTTCTCATTTTCTTTTCAACTTTTTCCTATATAAGGAAAAAGTTCCATTCGAATTGGTTTTTACCCTTTAAAAAATTGAGGTTTGATTTTTTTTGGTTATGAAAAAAAAAAGTTCAACAATAGCGAGCGCGGTTCACCGAGTGAGTTGACGAAAGGTTTTCTAATTTTTATGAGGAGCTCCTGGGTGACGACGTACCGTCGGACATTATAAACTGTTAACTTCGAGAATAAGGAAGTGTATATAAATTTTTTCCCAGAGACCGTGGGTTGTTTATTGGCCCATCATAAAAATTCAGCCCTCTTTTAAGAATATTTTCATTGTGACATTTTACTTTCCTTAAAGAGGGCCTGAAAACTAAAATTACGCGCAACATTCGTCGACAATCTGTTGGACCTGTGACCGACTAATAGAAGTCACGCGTCTCGTAAATTTTTTCCACCTCCCCAAAAAAAAAAATTTTCACCCAGAAGGAAAAATTTTTAAGAGGAAAAAAATTGTGAAAAAAAATTTTTAAGAAATTTTCGGATTATCATGATGAGCGCAATAATAATTTCACATTGTGTAAACGTTCTCACGTTTGGAAAAAATATCATATTGTAATTCTTGAGAAAAAGTGGGAAAAAAATTGATAAATAAAAACTGAAAAATGATGGTAATTTTAGATTAGAAAGTAAAAAAAATTTCGTATCACCCCTTTTAAAGTATCATTTTAAAGAGCAGCATTTTTGTAACATCTAGATGCATGAGCGAATGATGTTAGAGATAATCTCGACGAGAGAGCTTTTTGTATGCCTTTAGAAAACTGAACCAATGTGTGTTGTCTTTTTTTTTTTTTTTTACTATCTTGCAACACTTTTTGGGACGATCATGAAGGGTGTGACTGGTTTCATACTTGTGACAACTCGAGCTAAACGAACAAAGAATTTCTTGCAGTATGAATATCGCATCGGCTCTGAAAAAAGGGTCAGACTTTTTTCAACTTTCCTTTTCACACAAAAAAAATTTATAAGAACGATCTAAAATAACTCGCACATAAAAAATAAGAATTCATATAATTTGTTTCAAAATTAAAATTTCAAAATTTAGATTAAAACCAATTTTTTTTATTTTGCAAAAATGTATTAGGGGGCAAATTATATTTAAGTGTAAATATCAACTGAAAGGGGATAAAGGAGTTAAGAGGATTAAATTTCTATAAATATAAATTTTCGAAGAAGAGACTTAAGCCAATGTCACCAAAATAAGAGATTATTTCGATACAATCAGGATAACAGGCATACTTTGCCGAGGATTTATCTGCAGGGGGGTTTTTTTTTCTGGTTGGTCAAGGGGCGCGTGCCGGTGTTGTTTCATCTGCGCTTACATGAATCGGCAGTTGTGGCTTTTAAAAGAAGTGCGCCACGGATTCATCTGCCTTTTCTTCAGCAAACAGAAAAACACTATCCGGAAGTTTGTCTCCAGACGGTAGTCTGACACTTTAAAATTGCCGTCTACAAATTATCATAAAGCGATACTTATTTGACACCCTGCAGCAACACAATTTTTTCTGTATCGTTAAACCTACATCATTATTATCAACGAAAAAAAAACGAGAGAAAATGATCATTTATTTTATTTACAAAAATTAAACGTCATTAGAGACTGCAAAAAACTCCTTGAGTGCGATTTTGTAATTTCACTTTGACTTTCGATTCGATATTGACTTTGACTTTGACTTTGACTTTGACTTTGACTTTGACTTTGACTTTGACTTTGACTTTGACTTTGACTTTGACAAATTAAAATTTTACGAAACTAAAAAAGAGTTTCTGAATGAGTCAAAGTCAAAGTCAATATCGAATCGAAAGTCAAAGTGAAATTACAAAATCGCACCCCTGGTAACAATTTTCATCAGTAAATACGAGCCATATTCCGCCATATTGAACCCTCCATTTTGAATTTTGAAAATCCGATTTGATATTCATGTAGTCAATAACTTATAGAAACTCCTAAATGACTGTTTTTAATCAAATACGAACGATTTTAAATAATTTTCTGCCATATTGGATCCGCCATTTTGAATTTTGCGTAAGTGGTAAGATCAGTAATCATTGACTTCAAGAATTTTAGCATCACTTCTAGAAGAATATATTCGAATGATTATTAATTTTCTTCTTAGAAAAATAATGAAGGGGGAAATTTTTATAATTTAAAGCAATTACAAAACGTTCGTGCGCGCTTTTGAAACATTTGTACCAAACAGTAAAGTTTCCTGATTGACGTGAACAGCTGGTGTGGATTTTCTTGAAAGGGAAAGTTCCTTAGTGAAACATTACCAATTTGTAATATATATATCATCATGGCACGTTTCTTTTTTAAGTCTTTACACAAACATGTCGCACACGTATTGAAAATTCGTGCTTGAAAATGCTTTTCTTTTTCTGTGGCTGTTTATTTTTCTCCTTGATGAATGTAAATTTACACGAATCTTGTCAAATAATAAACTTGACGCTTAATCTTTATTTAACCAACTATAAGAAAATTAGCATAATAGCAAACTTAAAAAATTAAAAATACTTAAGGAAGTATATTTTTAGTTTTTTTTGCAAAAAATACATTTTTTATAAATATAAGAATTCAGAATTTAGTTGAAAATTTAAAAAGTTGATAATCAATGGTAAAAAATATTGATGTGTGTGTATATGTGTGTGGAGATAGAAGGGGAATTTGGGACCGCGAAAGGTTAACCGTCGACCGAGGAACACCGGGTGGCTCGCGCCCCGCTCTTATGACATTCAGTTAGGATTCTTTGGTTGGCTTTATTCCTGATTCGATTCGATGGTTATAGTGACAGTGCGTAGCGCGGGGTTCCAAAAACAGGTAGTGATCGTCGAAAAGATTCGAAAGGATCCTCCATTGTTGTGCTCGCGGCATGAGTAGCGATCAGAAAGCATATAAGCCTCGATGTTTGCAGACAAGGCCCCATTGGGCCTTCTCCCACTCTTCACTTTTCAACTATTATTATTATTACTACTATTATTATTATTTCGTGGATGTCGACGTCTCACTCTTATACGTAAGCGCCGTCGACACGCACAGAGTGACAACATAAATATAATGTCACGCTCCTGCGATCGCCAATGGTCCATTGGGACCGTTTCCCCCCCTTAATCCTGAACTCCATTCACACTATACTCTGTATATTATATATATCTTTCACTCACAAGAAAACGCAACGAAGAACGGTTATAGTTGTAGTCACCAAAGGTTTTTATAGCCTGGATGAAAAATGAGGTTATCCTCCTCATCTGCTGGGACTGCATTGAGGGCCTAATATTTTGGCACTCCATGTGTCCATCCTATTCAATTATATTGATATAGATATGAATTCTTGAATCATTCAATCCAGCGGACACGAAATATTTCCTATACAATACTTTAAGTATCTACCTGCAACATTGTATTGACTTTTTTTTTCATGATTTGGAGCACATGTACAGTACTGCGCAGCGATGCCTTCCCTCAGAAAAGAGGAAGGACTAATTGCCGAGTGTTTCTATGGAAAAGCAAAATTCCAATTGATGATTTTTCCAGTGTTTCGTAATTGCAAATTGTTTTCTAATCTGAAGTGTCTTTCTAATCTCAGTGTCTAGAAAAGTTAAAAAGTAGGCGTGGCATAGAAATCTTACAGTATGGAATATTCTGTATCCCCCACTATAGTGGGAGGATCTCTTTCCTGCAATTATCAGACACTCAAAATGTCAATTTTTTCCCCTTCTTCATTGAATTAATTATTTGAATCAGGATATAAATATTTTTTTGGTTAATATTCCTTTAGTTCTGGTTATAAAAACTTATGCAAAACTAACATCAATTTTAAACATTTGAATTTTTGAATTAACCCACGAATCATGGTCATCCATTTAACTGCGGAATGGTATTTTCTCCATTTTTTGAAACACTTTTCCAGGAAGTTCTAATCGATTTAATGTTCACAGTTCATGTATTGCAATGTTGGTAGCATGAGGGGGGCCTTACAGCCGCAACGTAATGAAGATGTCTCGTCACGGGTGTTCCATGCATCACACACTGTACATAAGCATTGGTCCCATTCGTCCCGTGGCAGACCACGGGGGGGCACGTAAACGATGTCACGGGTGGTATTGTGCCTTGAGCGGAACCGATCCCCCCATGGAATCACTATTTTCAAAAAGTCCCCCCACCCCTCTTTCTTTCTTTTTTTTATTCCTCCTGATGCTCCAACTTCTAAATGGCTCGATATATAATTGGGTCTGATCTATAGGGAATTCTCCCCACTGTATAATTCCGGAAAAAAGAACTTGTTTAGTGTCCGATAGTTTTGATTCTTATATACGGACAAAAATGCTTGGACTTTTGAATGATTTCAATTTTCCAACATATGTTTGAATTTTTTTTGGTAAAATTGTATATTCATCTTTAGGAATGACGTTATGATTTCTATTGAAATATTTCTTATTTCATTTGACAAAATATATATATATATATATATTATTGAGGAATTCCGAAATATTTAGAATTCTAAATATTTCGGAATTCCGCTTTTTATGAATTTTTTATTTATTTTCCGCTTTTTTATTTTTTGGAAATATGAATAAACTTTGATATTATTATCACTTGTTGAGAACGATTTGTATGATTCTTTATTAACGTTTGCCAACTTAATACGAATCTGCTCGAATTTGGAAGAATAATTACATAGAAATGCAAAATATTATAGTAAATTCGCCCTCTTAATGTATCAATCCGCACAGATGGCGCTGCGTACATTTGGGAATTATTATTCCAAACATTTATAATTTCGTAATTTTTTATAAATTTACATAATGAAGAAATATTGTTTCGAAAGAGAAAATTGTTTGTTCGAGGGAAAAGGAAAATATTCACAGTTCGTTATAATTAAACGACGATATGACCATATGTGATTTTTCCATTGACTCTCTTTCATTTCGTTTTTAGCAATCGCGGCTTTGGTACGATCGGCTTTTCTCTTTCCCTCTTTTATCCGAAGGTAATTTCGAGATATACGTTCTTTCGGTTCTAAAAAAAAGACCCCTATCGTCACCGCGCTGGTCCCCGTAGCAACCTCGCAACAACGGGAGCAATCACGCACAATCACGGTCGCGCATTATAAAACTGCTCCACAGGGAACACTGCCGAGTCAGAGGGAAAGAGAGAGAGAGAGAGAGAGTAGTGGACGATATAAAGTTTTCCCTCTCGCTTGCACTTTAAAGCCTAGAGGTGGTTTCAGAGAGTCGCATAGTAGTGGACGGAGATTTGACCAAAAGATCTCAAAGGGGAGTATATAGGTCCAGTAGTGGCAACTACCCCTATACGTGAGCTCTGTATTACGTTCACCGGACGTAAACTGGACGGCACGTATCTTTACGGGCCATAAAGGCCGAGCTTGTACCACACCCGTGGCCACCAAGGCACCACACCTCAAACCCCTTCAATTTCTCCCTATAATCCTCGAGCTTTCCCCTTTCCTCACTCCTCTCACCATCCTTTATTTCTCATTCACCTTCACAAAATCATGCTACAACTTGATTCTGAATCTGTATATTATATCTAAACCTTCATCAGACTGGACAACTGTAAAATATTTTCCCAGTTTCTATATAACGTTATTTATATGCAGCGATAAAATATAGCGATATTTATTCACTCTGATTCAGAGTATATGCAATTAAAGAAAAATAAATTCCGATTTTTTCAATAAGCTAAAAAAATTGACTGGTCCGACCCCTAGTGATATATTTAGAAACGTTTAGAAACGTGTATGCAGAGGATGTAAATATATTTCTATGCAATGACAACTAGAAGAACATATTATGATAGGACATATATATTAGAGGTATCATTATAGAGTGTGTGCGAATAACTGAGTTGAGTACGATCCCGCGGCTGACCACTCGCGAGTATCGCGGTCAGGATAGTGGGTTATATATGGGAGTGCCAGAATCGGGGTGGAAACGTGCGAGAGGAAATGCACGTCGAAGTGATGAAGGGTTGGAGATGTGAGAAACAAGAGGACAAATGTGAATCAAAATTAGTTGCTTTTGTACGTCGCTGGACCTCATTGACGTATATATATATATACTAAATATTTTCCGCACGAAAGCACCTTTTTCCGCATTTTTCCTAGCTTAGAGAATATTATACATCAGCCATACTTTTTTTTTGAGAAAAATTTTGTTATCAATCACAACTCAAGTCTTGTTCAAGATTTAAGGTTCAATTGAGATTCAAACCTTCCCGTGCAGAAATTGCCCCACTTTTCCCTATTTAAAATAGGGCTCTAACAAGGGCCTTGCAAGAAACTAGGAAAACTAGTTAGACCCTTGCTAAAGCCCTATTTCAACTAGGGCCAAGTGGGGCAATTTCTGGACGGGTCCAATGTACAGTCCGAAATTTACTATATATATTTATCATCAGTCGAGATTTAAGGATGAACTTCATGACTCAAAGTTCGCTCAAGATTGAGACTCAAAGCTCATATCAGACTCAATTTTCAATGGATCAAGAATCATTTATACAGGAGAAGAGAGAGAGAGAGACAGAGTTTTCAAGGACTGATCAAAGTCAAATTTCCCTTAACTCTCGAGTTATTTCTTTATTGAATGCCCTACATCGAAAACTATGTGGAAATAGATATATAAATAAATTGTCAAACTTCCTTTGTGCAGCGAGAAATATTGATCATTTTTTTTTTTGTCGCATATACATAGTTTATCAAGTTTTCATTAGCGAGTTCACTTAGGCTCTTTCAAAAAAATATTTTCCACACTGGGTCCATAAAAATAGTTACACCGAAGCATCGTGATTCGATTTTTAATTTACGCGATGATTCGCAGCGGACAATCCTGACGAGTCCTTTAGCCGACGTTGCACACACGGTTGCATCACCACAAACACGAGAAGCCACCCTCGGACTCTCATAGTATATACTTTCTCTATGTGAGTGTCATGTACAGGAGAGGAGAGGGAGTGAGATGGAAGCGTTTTCATACAAATTCTCCTATGCGTGTGAGTAGAGATTGCTATACCTGTGCGTAAACACGTCCACTTTGTACACATTACACTCACATTGAGATATTTTACTCACAAACACATATATGTTTGAGTATGTGTGTACAGAGTGGATATTTGTGAGTGAAAGGACCTCGTTCACAAAGAGTGTGCGGCAGAGAATGGAGATGTGTGGGTGACTTAATTCGGTGTGAATATATTCAAGCTTCAACGAACCATACCCCTTCCCCCTCGTACACATGCTTGCTCACTCACACAAATGTTGGGCTCAGTCGACCGCTGGGCTAATTTCAATATCCCTTGTCCTGCACGTGAGTATATAGTATACCTGCATTCGCATGTGTGCATCCAACGAGAGTGCCATTTAGGGGTAGAAAAGCGCGTCGAACTCTTTCTCTGTGTGAGAGTTTTGCTCTATTCCACGTGTGGGTAAAAAGTAGAAGGGGGAGAATGTTTCGAGCGCGAATATCGAGGGGGATATATATAGTGTAGTCTCAGCAACAAAAAAAAA